>ML779928.1:630628-645545 GCA_009831015.1 Picea engelmannii | reverse complement strand
TCAACATCTTTGAACTTCTCCATAGCTGCAACGTTCTGTGGTTCCTTCTCTTCTCCTTCTTTAAACTCTGGCTTCACGATCTTTCCTTTCACAATATCCAACACTTTATTCTTAGCAAGGATGAGGTCAATCCTTGTCTTCCACGCTCTGAAGTTGGAGGCTCCATCTAGCTTGTTCTCAGACTTAATAGAATTCGTCATGGCTTGCTTGACTTGGTCAAACCCTAGATTTGATCGAAAATCCAAACTTCACTTCTTGGCCTTCTGAGAGTACTAGGAGATGCGCTGGGCTAGGGCGCATAGATCTATCCGGAGAATAGGTCAATCTCGTCGCTTAAGGTGCCTCAACAAGAGGTTTAGGGTTTCTGCAACTGCTTCTGCTAGTAACCCTAGCTGCAGTGCTTTTGGAAACTGCTCCTGCTAGTAACCCTAGCAACAGTTCCTCAACGAGCTCAATATCTAGCGGCTATGTTTCCTTCTAGCGTTTTAGGCTGACTGAAGGGGTGTGGGCCCATAACCTGTTAGAATATAGAAGACGGTGTGCTCGTTTTACCATTGACGATACCCTCGTCACCCAACCACAGGCCGAAGCCTCCCTCCGAGCACCTTAACCTTGACTTGAGAATTCCTCCGGAAGCAAACCCTAGGCTAGATAGCCAAACAAAGAGTAGCGCATCACAAAAGACTGATCAGATGTTCCAAACCCTAGCCAAGAGAAATCCGAGCCAATACTGAAACTAGCTGCTGCTGCAGCTGCACCTGCAACCCTCCTCCAAACTTGCGCACCAACTGGGAAAACTGCAGTCCTGAGATCTGACAAATGAGAACTGGCACCCTGTATTTATAGTTATCCTGCCAGTTTGCTGGGGCTGACTTCTCCGTCTGGGTATGTGTCTGTTCAGTATATTATTATTATTTCTGGCCAACTTCTTCTCTTGGAGGCTAATAGCCTAATATAAATTGTATTCTTGAGCCGACAAGGCTTCTAGGGTTATTTGCCAATTCATTAGGGTTTCTCTTGCTTCCCGGAGTCTTCTATTCTCGTCAGGTTCACATGTAGAGGTAAATACCTCCCGCAGCTACCATAATATTAACATGCCTCAGGACTCGTCTCAACACTCTGAGAACCTGAAGCCTCTGCCCCCTCTGACTGAACACCCTCTGACTATGACCTTGAAGTTGTGCATGGTGATCCTGTCACCCCTGATACTGGTGTACCGGAAACCTGAGACTGTGTTCCCTCTGAGGCATTAATTGGTGCCTCTACACCATCCTGAACACTGACTCTCGACTCAAGAGATCTTTGAAAAGCCCTATCCTCCTCAAATCTGACATCTCTGCTCACCACCACTCTCCTAAGTGATGGAATGTAGATACAATAGGATTTGGACACCTTTGAGTATCCAACTAGAATCCCATGTTGGGCTGTGGGGTCTAGCTTTGTCCTCCTCTCCGAGGGGACATGAGAATAGGTCAAGCACCCAAAGATCCTAATGTGCTCGACATCGGGCCTCCTACTAGTGAAGGCCTCCTCAGGAGTCATCTTCCCCAATATTTTGTGGGGGCTCCTGGTCTGCAAATAAACTGCAGTAGCACTCACCTCTGCCCAAAGGTATAAAGGCAAACTCTGATCGTGCAACATGGATCTCGCTGCACCGGTAATAGCCTGGTTCTTCCTCTCGGCAACCTCGTTCTGCTGGGGGTTGTATGGTATGGTCATCTGTCTTCTAATGCCATGCTGGGCACAAAAGTCTATGAACCGTCTAGAGGAATACTCACCCCTGTTATCCGACCGCAAGACTTTGATCCTCTTTCCAGATTGGTTCTCCACAAGAGCTTTGAACTCTTGGAACCGTTTGAAGACCTCACTCTTGGCCTTCAGGAAATAGATCCAAGTCTTCCTTGAGTAGTCATCAATGAATGTGAGATAGTACTCACAACCACTCAAGGACTTCCAAGTCATGGGCCCACACACATTCGTGTGTACTAAATCTAGTATCCTAGCGGACCTGGTGTCACTACTAGGGAACGAGGCCTTGGTAAACTTACCAAGCGCACACCCTATGCAAACATTTTGATGCTCTGTACTGATTTGTGGCACTTCGGTCATAACCTCTCTCAGTCCTCCGAGAGCTCCATGATGTAGATGGGCCATCCTACGATGCCATAACTCACATGTCTGTCTGTTGCTGTCGCTGCTCACTGCTAATGCATGAAGAGGTTGAAAAAGAAATTTGAATAGTTTTCCATCCCTCACTCCAATCACTTGTCCTGAGGCAAGCGAGGACCCCTTAAGGTGAATGAGTACCTCGGTCCCCTTGAATGTCACTCAAGACCTCTATCCTGGAGGGTAGAAACTGAAATCAAATTCTTTTTCAGCCCAGGGACAAAGAACGTTGCTGAACGATATAGGTGGCATGCTATCTCTCCGAAAGGTAACAATGCCAATCCCAACAAATCTAACCAAGTTGTTATCTCCAAGAGCAATCTCCATCCTAACCTTGGTGTCTCTAAGATCAGTCAAATGCTCTTTGACTCCAGTCATATGGCTCGAAGCCCCGCTATCAATATACCAGACACTGGGTTCTGTCTCAACTGAAGTGCAGTATATGAGGAAAGCACACTCTCTCTTGAACTGAGTCTAAAACTCTGCCTCCTCTGCTATAGCTGCGGTACCACCCTTCTTCTTCTTCCTCTTGGGACACTGTCCAACATAGTGCCCCAACTTCTTACAAACAAAGCACTTCACTTTGCTCATATCTCTCTTCTGACCACTGCTGCTCTCTGCTCCACCCCCCTGTGGTGGGGCCCCAAACTTGGGACCCTCCCGACCCCCACGACCGACCTTCTTCTTGCCCTTTGTCCAAAGAGAAAGATCCTCATTACTCTGACCTGACTGCTGCTACTACTGCTGCTGTCTAGAGGCCTCTGCTACAAGTCTAGTCTCCCCCTGGACGAAGTCATCCCACATCCTCTCCCATGTAGGCATGACCTCCCTGGCAATAATGCCACGAACGAATGGAACCCAAGGTTTGGTAAAGCTATTTATATCTGTCCTCACCATAGAGTTGGGATCCACCACCCATCCGACGGCTCCAAGTTCGTCTCTGATCTGGGTGTAGTGACCAAGGAATGAAGTAATCGGCTCATTCTTGAGAATGCGAATGCCCCTGAGTCGGTCATGAAGAACCATCTCTGGTTCTCATTGGAGTTTTGGTAAAGCTTACATAGAGATGCTCACATCTCATATGCATAAGTCTTCCCAGTCAAGTGGGGAATGATATGATCCTGCATTGCATCACAAATGGTCCTCTTTGCCTTGTTGTTCCTCTTCTTGAACTCTGCTAACAAGATGGAGGCAGTAACAGGAATAACAGGAACAAGCGCCTCAACTATATCCCATAGTTCGAGGTCCTATAAGACAAAGACTATCCTCGCCTTCCAAGGCGACCAATTGCTAGCCCCAACTAGCCTGTCCTCCACACGCATCTGAGATGCTGATATATCTGCCAAATTGCACTCCAACTAATGCTCAAACTGGAAAGGAATGCTGCCTCACTCCTGTCAACACAGGTGTGAAAAGAGGCAAGCGAACTCCGACCTCACTCCTAACAATATAGCTGTGAAAAGAGGTCGAGTCAAATCAGCCTCACTTCTACCCCGTAGGTGTGAAAAGAGACTGACGAAAAATGTCCACAATTGCTCTACAATCCTCTACAAAATTCTGCCCACAAGCAACCACTAAAAACTGTCAATGGTTGTCCACAAAATCTGCCAAGAAGATGTATATAACAGCCCACTCATATGCTGTCCAAACTACTAAAAAATCAGCCACCTCAGCTCTGATACCATGAAGATTTTCCAAGTCCTATCAAGCTGCCAACTAGGTCTGTGTTTGACCTCAAGTTGGCTCTAAGTTTCAACTGTCAATAAAGGTATTGCTGCTGTTTAAGGACAACCAACAGTTCAGGAACTTCTTGCTGATTTGTTACGGTTACATTCACAATTTTAGGTGCTCTAGCATGTAGTATTAGTCACCAAGGGTTAGCACATGCATACTAAAATAAATGTAACACACCTAGAGATCTTTACAACTGAAAATAAAGCAGTTTTACACTCTAACACACATGAAATTGTACACATGTATTTTTGGTTAACATGACCCTGGATAACCCCCCCCCGGGGAAAACTAGTTTGGAATATATGTTTATATATGAGGAGAATAGATGGTGGAATACAACAAGTACAAGATATAGATGAACCTGTTACAATAGCAGCTCGATCCAAGCTGAAATACAAGTCCAAACCAAGCAAGTGCGCCCCTCAGAAATGCTGCCAAGACCATTGAAACCGAACCAAATGCCAACTGGAAGCTCTGAATGGAAAACCCCTCCACAGTACTTTGATACGGATGAGTAGCCTCCCTTTGAAACATACCTCACTGCAATCTGACAAGTCTAAGACCTCCCCACTGCTGATGCGCCCTCCTCAACAATGGAAGCTCCTCAGTAAATAAACCAAGCCCTAAGCTTGATGGCTATCTCCATAGAAGGGAGCGCCCAAGCTAGCCTCATCCAATGCAACAAACCTCATGCCAAAGCTCTCTCTCAAACTCTCCAAGTGAGCAAATGAAGTTATGAGCTCTCCTTTGCCATTTGCGCCCCTCTTGAACCTCCATAAGGAAACCTAAGATATCAATGGCTGAGATCATCCCATCTCCCATCTAATCAAAGGTTGAGATCACTCAAAAAGAATATCACTCAAAAACCCACTTTGGGTTAAGTTCCCTAAGTTCACTTTATGTCTCCTAATTCACCCACAAAGTGAATTAATAGTCATTTTAGGCATAAATGACAAAATTTCACTTTTGACTTAAATCTCCTAAGTCAAAGTGAAATTAGACATAAAGTACAAGGCACAGAGTACATATTACTTCCCACATGTGTTTAGGAGCTCACAAACACATGGGGAACACCTCCCAAGGTACATAATCCCAACAGATTTCGGGGATATTCTGGGCATATATCTTTAGTTTTGATAATCATGGAAATTGATGATTGGACAATATGATCATTTTTCCCATCCATTATTTTTGTATTGCACTAAATCTAAATCTATTGTAAAAGTTGTAGCTCAAAACATGGGTTTTGTATGATGGGTTTCAATTTGGGTTTCTTGTGATTTAAATATTTTATTTTCTGCAACAACATTACAACAAGCAAAGCTTCCATGTCAAAAAAACAAGAAATGCAATATTTCAAAGGGACGATCCTTGTGGTTATTTCTCTTGTTCTTCTCATTTTTCTGGTCATCGTAGCTTGTAATGTCCCTTTCCAAATGACAGTTATAGGAGGATGACTTAGTGGTCTATCTGATTCTCGTAGACCATGGTTAGTTAAAAAAGCTGATTACCTTGGTTATTTGATGTCATCGGGGAGAAAAATGTTATATTTCTAAAGTGACATTAAATAATTAAGTTAAAAAGGTTATAAAGTGATTTTGAGATTATTACTTGAGCAAATCTTATGATGTCACCTTAATTATTTAAGTGAAAAGGTAAAAAGGTCATCCAAAAGGGTAAAAGGGTCATCAAAACAAGTGAGAAGGATGAAAGAAAGATGAGAGCTCATTCTCTCATTATTTTGATCATTTTTACTAATCGGATTGGAGAGAGCTCTGGGAGCCTTTGGGGGTTTGGAGTAAACCCTAGTTTGGATTGGTTTCAGTGGTGAAAGATCCACCCTAGCTAATCAGGTTTCGGTGGTGAAAGATTCCACCCTAGCCAAGTTAGAGGAAGAATCACTTAGGTTCTTCATTGGTTTTCATTGCTGAAGATATTCTTCATATTTGTAGAGTTTTTGGTGGCTTGGGGAAAAGGGGGCAGAATTTCTACTTATCCATGAGACGATTTCTTGTGTGGAAGGCACCATCTTCTTGGAGGAGCCATATCTATTCTTGGAGGCAGATTTCTGTATGTGGGAGAGCCATCTCTCAGTGGAGGCCGAGATCTCTTGAGTAAAGGTCATTTTTCTCTTGTGTTGGGTTGTATTTCATTGTGTGAAGCTGAGTTCAGCAGCGTAGAAGGTAGAGTTGGCTGGGGAGGACAAGATCTTAGTGGCTGTACTGAGTTTCTTATTTGCTGGGTTGAGACCCTTGTTGGCTGCGCTGAGTTCTTATTTACAGAGGCCGAGTTTATTGGTTAGGGGTGAAATTCTTCAAGGGGAGATCACATTCCTCAGCAAGGGCCGTATACACTTGGAAGGAGGGCCGTTTTAGTGCGGCCACCTTTCTCATGGGCAGATCGAATCTGGTTAGCAGGGGCTGAGTCTTGCTTGGTAGTGCCGCATCCTCTCTTGGGAAGGTCGCATCTCAGCTGGGGAAGCCAATTTCTTTGTGAAGGGACCGATTTGGTGTTGAGTGAGCTGCATATTTTGATGGGAGAGGTCGATCTGGACCTCCTAGCAACCATGCAATTGTAACAGGTCAGAACTTTAATAAAATATCAGACCATATTTGTAGTGTGCATTCTCTGTTCTAATGATTTGGTAAATTACTCCTTATTTGCAAGCTTGCTGTCATAACTTGTTTGCCATATGAAAGTCTATTTGGTATACATAATCCTGTACAAACACCACAAACCAATTAGCAATCAAACTAGAAACAGAACAACAGCAACAAGAGGGCATTAACAGTGGTTTTTAGGCAAGCTGTCAAGTGTTTGACAAAAGACTTAACCCAGAAATACACTAAAAACTACAACAGCAGGAAAGGAGGGTTTGCATAGTGGGTTTTGAGTATGTCCATCAATTGTTTGATAAAGCTTTTGCCCCAGAATACTCACTAAAACATAACAGCAAATGGAACAGATAGATCAACATTCAAAAGAGGTCATTTCAAGGGTAACAGGGCATTACATTCAAAGTGTTTGACGAAATTCCAACACCAAAACAGCATACCATCATAATAGCAGCAAGTAGAATTTCATACTAGTAGTGATTGGGGACATTACAGTGGTATCAGAGTTGGTTTTCCTGCCAGCCTGTACATTGCATGATACTTTGATGATTCTGGGTGACGGAACACATTACTTACAGAAGAAGGAGGTATAAGGGAGCTGAAAACATCTTCCAATCAGAATCAGAATCAGAAGGGGGGGAAGACGTGGGTGACAGAAATGAACATCAAGATGACAGTGCTATACATATCTTGAATGACTTGGCAAGAACACAAAATGAAATAGTAAGGGTGCAAGGTAACTTAGAAAGGGGACAACAACAAATGGTAGATCTTCTAGATCAGCTTGTGGCAAACACTCAAGGGAAACAAAACATTGTGGTTAATGATGGTTCAAGGGGAACTAATGGCAGCCATGGTCACAATGGAAACCATGCAGAAGGGAGCCATACTCATGTCCCTACATGGAATCACATTGGGTCTACTAGTAGAGCGACCCCTAGACCACACATGCCTCAGTTTTTGGAAGAACAACTAGTTGGAAATCAGGGGCAGCAAGGACAAGGGGAAGACTTTACGAAGTTTTTGAGGGAGTATCATGTTCTCGCCGTGGTGAGGAGTTTCAGGAAACCATGTCTTTGCAATATTTTTGTACTATCAAGTACAGGAATAGGCCTAGAAAGTTCAACAGGGGCACACAGAGTTGGGAGCTTCAGAGGAAAGTGGAGAAATTGTCCATTCCTTACTTTGATGGTTCTAGCAATTCCACTACTAGGCAATGGGTACAAAAGTTGGATATTCATTTCCAACTCAACCCCATGATAGATTCAGAGGCCATCAAGTACGCCACCTTGCACTTGGATGGAAAGGCCCATGAGTGGTGGTACCATGGGTTAGCCACATTGGGACACAACAACATCACTTCATACTTGGAGTTCACTCAGAGGTTGATGGATAGATTTGATCGAAGGGATCCAGAGATACATTTCAGGAAGTTGGCACAACTCAGACAGATAGGTACCCCAGACGCATACATTTCAGAGTTCTAGAGGATTGCAGTCATGGTGACATATGTGTCATAGCATAGGTTGATCATGCTCTTCATTGAGGGACTTTCCGAACCCTTGTGTGGTTGGGTTAAGGCCTTCAAGCTAGCCTCACTAAAAATGCTATCAGCAAGACACGTGACATGGAGGATGCAGTGCCAAAAAACAAGGTTCCTTTAAAACCTCTCATACCCCAAAAGAACAAAGATAAGAAGCCGTTTCAAAAGGAATGGTCAAGGAGAGAGAGATTGGATGATGAAATTCAGAGAGACTTGAGGAGGAAGAATCTTTTCTACAATTGCAAGGAACCTTGGGAGCCGAGTCACAGGTGCATGGGGAAAGGTAAGGTACATTACATTGAGGTACTTCCTGACAGTGATGAGGATGAGGAGGCAGAACGTGAGTAAGGTAGCGAGCATATCAATTCAGACAATGAGCAACCACGAGTGGAGGCTAAGAGTGTTGAGCAGCAACACGTGGAGATGCAGGGTGTGACTATTGCCACCTTATCAATTATTCCTAGATTTCACACCTTCAGGATCTGTGGGGTACTACAAGGACAAAAGGTCACAGTTTTGATCGATGGTGGGGCAACCCACAATTTCATTGACTCAGCCTTGGTGACTGGGAGGAGCATTCCTACAATAGACCTTGAGAGGTTTGATGTAGTGGTAGCAGGTGGGCATAGTATGCCATGGACACAGAAGATTCTGCAATTGGGTGTAGTGTTGGGCAACTACACTGTGACCGACAATTTTTACGTAGTTGGGCTGCCGGATACTAATATCATATTGGGAGTTCAATGGCTTGTTTCCTTGGGAAAGCATTCTATTGATTTCCAAGCCATGGAGCTAGAGTTCAGGGCAGTGGATGGTAGGAAGGTGGTTTTGAGGGGCATGACTAGTGATGCTCCTAGTGAAGATGTTACAGGTCCTATCAAGCTTGTCAACTGGGTCTGTCTTTGACCACAGATTGACTCTAAGTTTCAACTGTCTGATAAAGTATTTGCTGCTGTTTTAGGACAGTCAACAGTCCAAGAACTTATTGCTGATTTGTTATGGTTGCACTTCCAATTTTAGGTGCTCTAGTATGTAGTTTTAGTAACCAGAAGTTAGCACATGCATACTAAAATAAGTACAACACACCTAAAGATCTTTACAGCTGAAAATGAACAGATCTAAGAGACTAACACATGCATTTTTGTACACGGGTATTTTTGGTCAACATGACCTTGGATAACCCCCCCCCTCCCCCCCCCCCNCCAGTTTGGGATATCTGTCTATATAATGATGATCAAAGCAAAAGATACAACAAGTAATGAAATACAATGGAACCTGTATACATAGCAAGCTCCTCACGAGTCTTGCCACAAGAACCAGAAAGAGAAGTGCCCAAGCTGTGGTGCGCCCTCTTCCTTTGTTGTCCTCTGCACTGAACTGAAGCGCCCTAGCTCATCAGTAACCCAATGAAGAAATCCCTCCACAGGAATGTGCTCTCCTGTGCTGCCTCTCCATTGAAATTGTTAGAGCTCGAATCCTCCAAGCAGATCTGCTACCAGGTAGCTTCCAGTCCTCTTAACATGTGTGCCCTCCTCCTAGTAGAAATGATCACCATAAATAAATAGAGCCAGATCCTGAATGTCTCTCTCCACAGAAACAAATGCCCAAGCTCTCCTCTCCCTATGCATCATATCTCATCTCAATCTGACAAGTCCTCCTCCTCTGATGAGCAAATGAAGGAAAAAGAATGCGCCCTCCTCCTCAAGATGCACCCCTCCTCCATGAGAATGCTCCCTCTCAAAAGTGGAAGCTATGGCTCCATGGAAATGCTCTCCATGCAAACTCAAACCATACAAGAGCCCCTCCTCAAGCTCTCAAGGGTTTTGCTCAAACTCTCATGAAGTGCGCCCTCCTTCTCCTTAAGATTTGCATCCCTCTTCTCTTCTCCAAAACTCTCAAGTGAAGAATGAGTCTCAAAAATATCTTTACCCTCTCTTTAGCCTCCTCATGCCAACCCTAAAAGATCAATGGCCTAGATTAGATCTAGCCAAGTGTAATCAATGGGTGAGATCAACTCCAATAATCTCACTAAGGAAACCCACTTTCCTTAGTTGCTTTATGTCTATTAATTCACCCAAATTGTGAATTAATTGTCACTTTATGACTTAAGTGACATATTTCACTTTTGACTTAAAACTCCTAAGTCAAAGTGAAATTAAAATCATAAAGTAAAGTACAAGGGTAATAGTCTTCCCCCTTTGTGCTTAGAGACTCATAAGCACATGGGGACCACTTTCCAAGGTACCCGAATCTCAACACCTAGGAGCGGATGGAGAGTATATTTAGGCATGGGATAGAGCACTCTCTAGAGATTGATTTTTGATTAGACTATCAACAGGTCGGGGACAGGGAGCTTGGCACGACAGAGGGTTTATATGTGGACCATGTGATCAGTGAGTAGGGTGTACAGGTGCATCAAGAGGAGATCTAGGATTTGCTAGATTGGCTCACAGGGATTTCAGCCGATTGGAAGTCCCACCTTTTGGTGGAATATTCCAAGGACCCGTTTGCTTGCGAGTTGATGGATGGTCACGTTCAAGATGATAGGTATAGAGTGGTGGATGACATCATCTACTACAAAGGTAGCATATACTTGTTTTCGGAGTCCATACTTAGAGAGGAGATCGTGAGGGCTATTTATGATACACCCTTGGCAGGACATCCTGGGTACTTCAGGACTTACCAACAGATCAGAGAAAGGTTCTCATGGAAGAGCCTCAAGGATGATGTGTAAAGGCATGCGAGTGAGTGCATGACTTGTTAGCAGAACGAGTCAGGACTTACCCATCTAGTAGGATTATCTCAGCTTATACCCATTCCAGATTTCATCGCAGGTCTACCTAAGGTATATTGCAAAGATTGTATTTCTATCATCAATGGTCGATGGGCCAAGTTGGCACAGTTCGTCGCGAGTCCATCAGAGTATGAGGTGCCTCAGGCGACAAAGTTGTCTTTCAGGGAGATGTCTAGATTCCATGGGCTGCATGAGTACATCGACAGTGTTGGGATAACACACTTCTCAGTACATTTTGCCAGGATTGGTGCAGATTAGCCAACACAGATTTGATGCCTAGTATTTTGTTTCCATGAGTGGGATGCGAGACTTGGCATCTTTGGTTTCCAGTGGTTATCGGTATAGCACCGTGGGGGTCGGTCGGTTTGAGGGATGGTAGATGCCTAGTTTGGGTGTGGGTTCCAGCAATTCATTTGATTGGCTTGTTTTAGTTTTGGGATGCCTTGAGAGATGTTGGGACACATTCTATATGGGAGGACAAATTTTCTTCCCCGATACCCAGGAGCGAGTATGACAGTGGACTTGCAGTCCTTGACTTCATTGATATACATTTGCAGGATATGATTCTTGATAGTAGGGACGATTCTTTGAGACATTATAGTATGGGGTTCCAGGAGTGGAGGATATTGTCTAGGCATGAGAGTCAGATATTTATGATCATAGTGGCGCAACGTCATCATGGTGGATCCTTTCTGTGGATAGCATGGGACCCTAGGACTTCACGGTTTGACAGTTTGGCAGCTGGAACAGATGAGAGAGTTAGTTTTTATTATCCAGAGTTCATTTCTATAGGGCATTGGACTGGCTTCCTAGGAGGGGGATTCTATGCGGGATGGACTGAGCTTTTACAATATCTAATTGATCTCTTGATCGGGGGCCTTCAAAAGATCTCTGGTGTTAGTACCTTGCAGGAAAATATCGTGAGTAGTAAGTGCTCAACATCTTTCAGATTGGTTTGGGACCTCGGGGTCATTTATAGTTTCAATTGGGCTTCACCTATTGTTCGGGTTTTTGTGATGGCATTGCTTGAGGACAAGCAATTTCAAGAAGGGAGGAACGTAATGTCCCTTTCCAAATGACTGTTTTAGGAGGATGACTTAGTGGTCTATCTGATTCCCGTAGACCATGGTTGGTTAAAAAAGGGGATTACCTTGGTTATTTTATGTCATTGGGGAGAAAAAGGTTATATTTCTAAAGGGACATTAAATATTTAAGTTAAAAAGGTTATAAAGTGATTTTGAGATTAATACTTAAGCAAACCTTATGATGTCACTTTAATTATTTAAGTGAAAAGGTAAACAAGTAAAAGGGTCATCCAAAAGTGTAAAAAGGGCATCAAAGCAAGTGAGAGGGATAAAAGAAAGATGAGAGCTCATTCTCTCATTATGTTGATAATTTTTACTAATCAGATTGGAGAGAGCTCTTGGAGCCTTTGGGGATTTGGAGTAAAACCTAGTTTGGATTGGTTTCGGTGGTGAGAGATCCACCCTAGCTAATCATGTTTCGGTGGTGAAAGATTCCACCCTAGCCAAGTTAGAGGAATAATCCCTCAGGTTCTTCATTGGTTTTCATTGCTAAAGATATTCTTCATATTTGCAGAGTTTTTTGTGGCTTGGGAAAAGGGGGTTGAATTTCTACTTATCCAGGAGACGATTTCTTGTGTGGGAGGCACCATCTTCTTGGAGGAACCATATCTATTCTTGCAGGAAGATTTCTGTATGTGGGAGAGCCATATCTTAGTGGAGGCTGAGATCTCTTGAGCATAGGTCATTTTTCTCTTCTGTTGGGTCGTATTTCATTGTGTGAGGCTGAGTTCGACAATTTAGAAGGCTGAGTTGGCTGGGGAGGAGACGATCTTAGTGGTTGTACTAAGTATCTTATTTGCTGGGTTGAGACCCTTGTTGGATGGGTCGAGTGCTTACTTATAGAGGCCGAGTTTATTGGATAGGGGCAAAATTCTTCAAGGGGAGATCACATTCTTCAGCAAGGGCTGTATACAATTGGCATGAGGGTTGTTTTTCTCTTAGTGGGGCCACCTTCTTCTTGGGTAGATCAAATCTAGTTAGCAAGGGCTGAGTCTTGCTTGGTAGGGCTAGAATCGACCCCACCACCAACCCTTATTTTAGTCGACCCTCTTGCCTGAAAAATATGAGTGTGCCCCTGGAAGACCCTTTGTAGCACGCTACACGACCAATCCCAATATCCATTGTGAAGGCTTTCTTTGTGAGTGGTATGGATTTTGATGACCCAACTCAACATTATGGGGGGGTATGGTGATCTTCTGTGATAATATATGGATGAAAGATGTCTTTGTGGCCCCTTGTTCAACTTAAAGTGGGGTGTTGGGAATCATATCTCAATATTATTTATCTTATTGGATTAGGATTTGTTGGAGAATTCACTGTAGATCCTTTACCTCGTGATTTCTAACACGGGGTGCTACAATATTTATCGGCCTTCCCAAGTGGCATCCTCCAATGGGAAATCTTTCCACTAAATGAGATATTCTGATAGTCCCTTAGTTAACTTATTCTTTTGAGTTGCCAAAATGTGCTTTGGAATTAAAATAATATGTCCATCATCAAGGGGAGGCAAGGAGTTTGAAATTTTCAACTTCTGCCTGACCACCTTTTTTAAGCATGAAACTTGAAAGGTGTTATGCACCTATGACCTGGATGGCAGTTCCCAAGTATATTCAACTTGCCACACTCTTGCTAAAACATTATAAGGTCTATAATATCTAGGCCCCAGTTTCTCCACTTTTTTACCTTTGAGTGAATTTTTCTTATAATGTTGTTATTTCAAGAGAACCCAATCTCCCACCTCAAATTCCCACTCTCTATGGTGCTGCTCCTGTTGGATTTGTTGATATTATGGTAGCTTCGGGAGGTATGAACCTCTATTGTGACCTTTGACAAGATTAGAATGTTCTGGAAGGAAGCAAAGAAATGAAGGAAACCCTAAACAAGATGTCAGCTGCAAAAATATAATTAATATGAATTAATTAGTACCCAGAAGGAGAAGTCGGCCCCAGTAAGTCTGCCAGAACCACTATAAATATAGGGCGCTAGTCTCTCATTTGACACACTTCTCAACAGTTGCAGAGAGCCAATTCTGTGCAGTGCAGTTGCAGTCTTGTGCGCAAGTCCCGAGGAAGGTACTGTGCCAGCTTTTGGGTGGGACTATCTGATCATCTTGGTTACTTCTTGCTTGGTGCATTAGCCTCTCTTGGCTATTGGATTGCTACCATGATTCTCTTCTTTGTCAAGGTCAAGGTGATCGGAGGGTGGCTTCGGCCTATGGTTGGGTGACAAGGGTATTGTCAATGGTAAAACGAGCACAATCTTTCATATTCTCAGTTTTTAAAAAATACCTTTTAAATAAGTTTTTTTTTTTTAATCTTACTTTAATACTTTTAATAAAAATAATTTAATAATACCATTTTACTTTATAAATGTTGCTTGCCTCACTAGTCACCTTACTTATCACTTTTTTAACTCTTCTTAGAATAGATATATGCTTTTTTTTTTTAACTCTTTTTAGGATGATGTTTTTTTGTTTTTTAGAATAGATATATGTTTTTTTATTTTATATTTTATATTTTATTTTATGATAATCCTTGCTTTTGTCTTCACTTAAATCTTCTATACACAAGGTGCATAAGGTGATTTGAGTAATACAATAATAATCCAATTAATTACTACACTTTGTCTTAACCTTTGTCTTAAGCCTTCCTTTAAATTTAGTAATTTTTTTTTGTTTTTTAAAAACTTGTAAAACTTTATATATATATATATATATAAAAGATTCTTTGATTTTTTCAAAATACTTATGTTTTAATTCCTAGTTTTTTTCCAATATGGTAGTTGATAATGTTGACATTGTTGAAATAATGTAACTGCGAAGAGCATTCTTATTATTTTTGGATTAAATCCCCATTGTGGATTAATCATGTCATTATTATTATTTTTATTATTAGGTTAATCCCCATTGAGGATTAACCAAGTTGGTAATTGTATAAGGACCAAATCCCCTTTTGCGGATTGGTCATCGGACAATTATAAT
>ML779928.1:581125-597208 GCA_009831015.1 Picea engelmannii | reverse complement strand
GGTATGAACCTCTATTGTGACCTTTGACAAGATTAGAATGTTTCGGAAGGAAGCAAAGAAATGAAGGAAACCCTAGACAAGATGTCGGCTGCAGAAATATAATTAATATGAATTAATTAGTACCCAGAAGGAGAAGTCGGCCCCAGTAAGTTTGCCAGAAC
The DNA here is from genome assembly GCA_009831015.1 of Picea engelmannii. Classification (NCBI taxonomy): domain Eukaryota; kingdom Viridiplantae; phylum Streptophyta; class Pinopsida; order Pinales; family Pinaceae; genus Picea; species Picea engelmannii. Next base: position 597,047 of record ML779928.1, on the reverse strand, counting down.
TACTATAAATACAGGGCGCCATTCTCTCATTTGACACACTTCTCAGCAGGTGCAGAGAGCCAGTTCTGCGCAGTGCAGTTGCAGTCTTGTGCGCAAGTCCTGGGGAAGGTACTACGCCAGCTTTTGGGTGGGACTATCTGATCAGCTTGGTTACTTCTTGCTTGGTGCATTAGCCTCTCTTGGCTATTGGATTGCTACCAGGATTCTCTTCTCTGTCAAGGTCAAGGTGCTCAGAGGGTGGCCTCGGCCTATGGTTGGGTGACAAGGGTATTGTCAATGGTAAAACGAGCACAATCTTTCATTTTCTAACAGGATTTTCAACTCGTCTTGTGCCAATTTGAGCTTCTCCTTTCATAGCTTCAATTGTTGCTGACTTTCCTCTAGGACCCTTAACTGTGGGCACTTGAGGCTTTTTAGTGGTCAAATCAATTAGTGAAGGAGGGTCATAACTATAAAGGGTCTTAAATGGCGACATTCCAATGGATGTATGGTATGTTGTACTATACCAATTCTTTTCCAAAGGCATCCATTTGGGCCATGAAGCTTGCTGATCTGCAACATTTTTTCTCAAACACTCCTCTATACTTCTATTTATTCATCTGTTTGAGGGTGATAACTTGTACTGGGGGTCACATTGCTCACATCACCCAACAATCATGGCTTGGATCTGAATTTTTCAATGTACACGTGAGTTTTTATCTGTATACTTTGATCCCAATCTGATTTTTTACATCGCTGGCATGTCGTTCCTCTACTTGAAGTAAGGTTGCCAGGGTTTGGAGCGCCAGGAGCACCATTTCCCAAAAAACCTCGTGAGCAGAGCATACCGAGTGTGGTTTTGTATATTATAATGCATTTATATTCAGAAAAAACATGCATAATGCAAAATTAGTTGCATAATATATGAAAACATGCCAGATTTTGTGTGAGCTGGCGAGTTGAAGCGCCGTGATGATATAAAGCCCAGAAGGATGATGAGACCCTGGATGCATGACATGGTTACAAAACTTCTTCATTATAGATTCGTGGAAATTCAACAAGTCAATTGTCAAGTGTGCAGAAGTGCAGAAGCAGTTGTGATGATCGTGCCAGAAGAATACCTTCCTTGCTAAGAGGGAGTGTTGAAGTTTGAGTAGCTTCGGAAGATATTCTTATTGTATCAATATTGTATTTAGACCAACTCAAAACCCTAAAGAATAATATTATGCTGTATTTGTAAATGTTGAAATTTGGTAGCTTGGAGGTACTTCTGCATTGGCAGTGCTCAACATGCGGAAGTGACCAAGCAAACCTTCTCCTAGTGACTTTATAATGTGTTTTTATTAAGTGATTTTATAAAGTTGAGTCTTTCAATTTTTTAATGTAAAAGTGACTTTATGATGTTATGGGTCACTTTATTGACTTAAGTGACCTCAACGGATGATTAAGTCGTGACCGTTGATCTCAAAGGAAAGTGAAGAGTCACTTAAGGGAGATCAAGGGTTAGAGGAGTTACAATTCGAAATTGCTTAAAGGCAACTCATTAGGAGAAGGAGGGCGCACTTTTGAGGAGAGCTTGAGGGAAGGTGAAGGGGCACGCATCCCAAGGAGGAGTGTTGGCTTGGAGGAAGAGCTACGTCAAGGAGGGTTTGACACACATCCCAAGGAGTGGGATTGGCACGCATCCCTATAGGCATAGCAAGATTTATTGTAGTCCGTACAGCAACAATAAAGGAGGTCGTACAGTAAAGGGAGAGGACAGAAATCGAGGCTATAAGTTTACAGCAGATTGGCACAAATTTCTATGCATATTTGCTGAGTTTTTAATGCTGTTCCGTACAATTTCTTTTGGTGCATTTTTCTATGCAGATTTATGACTGTTTCTGAAGATTTATTGGCTGTCCTGGGCCGTACAACCATGGTTGTCTTTGTTAGATACAGTCTGGAACTGTTTGTATAGTTCATAATTTGTCTGAAAAAAGTCATTGATTGAGTTTCAATGCTGATGCTATTTGCTGTTGTAAAAGTTCGGAAATTCCTAAAGCTGAATAAACACTTTTTCCTCCTCAAAACTGTCCAATTTTCTAAATAATTCTTCAAGTGTTTATGCACAAATTGTTTTGGCAAATGTGGGTTACTGTCTGCTATTCATAATTGTATTCCGCTGCTATTTTATTTCAGAACTTGTCTAAGGGTATTTCTGTCCATAAAGAACAGTAGTATGGCTGTTGTATCTTTATAGGAGGCTGAAATCTAATTTAGTCTAAGTGGTATACTGAAATAAGATGTATTTTAACATGGTATCGGAGCAGGTGCTCTGAAGTTCAGTGGACAACTTTGGCACTTGGGACAACAAGTGATTTGCTGGTGCTTTTACTTGAAGAAAGGCATAAAAGGTTATTTGTCAAGTGGACAAAGATGACTTCCAGCATCAGGTTTGAAGATAGGTTGGAGGGGATCTCCAACTATCTGCAGTGGAAGGTTAGAATTGGCAGTGTTCTCAACGAGAACAAATTGTGGTCGTTTGCGAACTCCATTGTACCTGTACCTGCTTCAGATCCCACAACTCTTGATGTTCATGAGGTGAATGAATCTAAGACTCGGAGAATCTTCTTGGACGGGGTCAAAGGCCACCTTATTCCACACTTGGATGAGAAGAAGACAGCCAAAGAAATGTGGGATGCATTGAAAGGATTGTATGAGGCTAAGAGCGAGAATCGGAAAATGGCTCTTTGGGACAAGCTCCATGGAGCTAGGATGGTCAAAGGAGAGAGTGTGGCCACCTACCTCACCCGGGTTGCACAGGTGAAGGACGGGTTGGCAGCTGTTGGAGAAGTCATTCCAGACTCAGAGTTGGTGCGGATAGCCCTCAAAGGCTTCACCAAGGAGTGAGAGGTTTTTGTCAAGTGTGTGGTGGGGAGAGAGAAGCTCCTTGACTGGAGCATATTGTGGGATGATTTTACACAGGAGGAGATCCGGGAGGGATCTCAGGAAAAGGCATTGGATGGTGCAGACGACAAGAACATTGCTCTTGTGGCAAAGGGCAATGAGAAGAAGAAGGACACGAGCAAGGTGAAATGCTTTGCATGTCACAAGATTGGCCACTACGCTAGTCAATGTCCGAATAATAAGAAGAAGAAACTGGAACCAGAGGTGTTAGCTTCAACAAAGTTTGTAGAGTTTGCGGAGAGATATGAGAAGGAGTTCTTTGTCATGACTGGTCCCGTGGGCAGTGGGTGCCTAGTGTTCGAGGACATTGAGTCTTGGTTTGTGGACAGTGGAGCTTCTCGGCACATGACTGGGTTGAGGTCAGTTTTCCTTGATCTTACAGAGATAGACTCAGACTGTAGAGTGAATTGTGGAGTCGGCCCACAACTTGCAGTAAAGGGGGTTGGAAGGGTGAGATTCCAACTAGAGTTGGGAGGTCTTCTGGAGGTTGCCGAGGTGTTATATATTCCAGAGTTGACAGTTAATTTGCTCTCAGTGTCAGCTTTGGATGAGAGTGGATTTGGAGTTGTTTTCTACGGTGGATATGTGTTTCTATATCCTGTGGGAGCAACTGCTAACACAATAGTAATGTTGGTGTCAAGTATGAGGGCCTATACAGGTTGTTGGGTAGACCTGTGTTGGGGTCCAGTGGATTTTTGGACTCAGATTCTTTGTCAGAGAGTTGGCAGGTAGCACGGGAGAGAGAGTTGATACATGGGACTCAGTCTTCTTCCGGGACTCTCAAAGAACTCAACAGGCATGAGTCGACACAGATGGATGCTCAAGAGAGTGTGCAGTCTCCTAGGAGCATGTCTTCGGTTCGTGGTACAAAAGAGACAACAACAAAGGCTTCCAGTGCAGTAGGAGTAGTGGCTTCATGTTCAGAGGGAGTAGAGACTTCTAGTATAGAGGAAGCAGCTATGGCAGCTGATGAGATGGAGATAGATTCTGGTGGTGATACCAGAAGTACCTCTCTCGCTAAGAGGGAGTGTTGAAATTTGGTAGCTTGGAGGTACTTTTGCATTGGCAACGCTCAACATGCGGAAGTGACCAAGCAAACCTTCTCCTAGTGACTTTATAATGTGTTTTTATAAAGTGACTTTATAAAGTGATTTTATAAAGTTTATTCTTTTAATTTTTTAATGTAAAAGTGACTTTATGATGTTATGGGTCACTTTATTAACTTAAGTGACCTCAATGAATGATTAAGTCGTGACCGTTGATCTCAAGGGAAAGTGAAGAGTCACTTAAGGGAGATCAAGGGTTAGAGGAGTTACAATTTGAAATTGCTTAAAGCCAACTCATTAGGAGAAGGAGGGCGCACTTTTGAGGAGAGCTTGAGGGAAGGTGAAGGGGCACACATCCCAAGGAGGAGTGTTGGCTTGGAGGAAGAGCTACAACAAGAAGGGTTTGGCATGCATCCCAAGGAGTGGGATTGGCATGCATCCCTATAGGCATAGCAACATTTATTGCACTCCGTACAAAAACAATAAAGGAGGCCGTACAGCTGTGTAAGCTGGCCATACAATAAAGGGAGAGCACAGAAATCGAGCCTGAAAGTTTACAACAGATTGGCACGGATTTCTATGCATATTTGCTGAGTTTTAATGCTGTTCCATACAGTTTCTTTTGGCACATTTTTCTATGCAGATTTATGATTGTTTTTGAAGGTTTATTGGTTGTCCTGGGCCGTACAGGTCGTACAACCATGGCTGTCTTTGTTAGATACAGTCTGGGACTGTTTGTATAATTCAGAATTTGTCTGAAAGAAGTCATTGACTGAGTTTCAATGCTGATGCTATTTACTGTTGTAAAAGTTCGGAAATTCCTAAAGCTGAATAAACACTTTTTCCTCCTCAAAACTGTCCAATTTTCTGAATAATTCTTCAAGTGTTTATGCACAGATTTTTGTGCCAAATGTGGGTTACTGTGCTGTTCATAATTGTATTCCACTGCTATTTTATTTCAGAACTTGTCTAAGGGTATTTCTGTCCATAGAGAACAATAGTATGGTTGTTGTATCTTTATAGGAGGCTGGAATCTAATTTAGTCTAAGTGGTATACTGAAATAAGATGTATTTTAACAGTAAAGTCGTCCCTATTGTGCTTTTGTAAAAGACAAATGTAAATTAGAAAGTGTAATGTATACAAGTCGGCCCTGACCTAATTAAAGGGTGGCTCAAATTCTATTTATAAGAGGCTAGGCACCTCATTTGGATAACACATACAACACAAGTTCTCTCTCAAGGAAAAGTGCGCAAGTATGAGGAGGAGACGCAGGTACAGAGTAAGGGTGTTTTGGTGAAGGGTTTTGGTGAAGGGTTTTGGTTATCTTTTGGAGGCCTATTTTGGTCTAGTGGTGTGCTACCCTATTCTGGTTAGGGTTTCTGGTCTATCTTCTGATTATCTTTTGTTTGGTGAGATCTCTCTTGAGAGAGACATTGTACTTGTTGACGAATCTATATTGAAGAAGCTTTGTTGTGTTTTCTCCCCAAAGAGGGTTTCCCAGGATAAATCTTGTGTATATTGTGGATGTCTTTCTTTTGATGATATTTATGCATGCAATTATTGTTCTAATTGTTAAAAGTTAAAGAATACTGAATACAGTTAACTGCTTAAGTGAAATTTTAACATATGACTCATTTCCTCATGGTTTCCATTGTTTCTTTGGATGCCATTAGTCCCTTGAGTATTTGCTACAAGTTGGTTGAGAAGATCAACCATCTGCTGCTGCCCTCTTTCCATGTTACTTTGTATCGTAACTAACTCATTCTGTGTCCTTGCCAAGTTATTTAAAATGTGCAAAGCAGTGTCCTCTGGCTGTTCATTCCTGTCCCCCATGTCTTCCTCTCCTTTTGACTCTGATTGGAAGATGTTTTCAACTCCTCTATACCTTATTCTCCTGTATGTAATGTGTGTTCTGTCCCCCAAAATCATTAAAGGATGATGTAATGTACAGGCTGGCAGGAAAACCAACTCTGATACCACTGTAATGTCCCCACCCACTAGTGGTATGGATTTCTACTTGTTGCTATTGATTTCTAGTGATTTAGTGGTTTATAACTTTCGTCAAACACTTTGATGAAATACCCCAAACTCACGGTACTAACCCCATTTCTGCTGCTGTTATGTTTTGAGTGTGTTACTGGTTCAGGAGTTATGACAAACACTTTGCTGACATGTTCAAAACCCAACAGTTATACCCCCTTATATGGCTGCTGTAGCATTCTAGGTGTAGTTCTTGTTTAGTGTTTTTGTCAAAAACTTTGGCTGTAGGTTCACTTTCGATGTAGAATACCACTTATGACTGCTGTTACATTTTTGGTTTGATTGCTAACATATTTATGATGTTTGCAATGGATTTCATGTACCAAATACAACTTAGGTTGTAAACAAAATTTATGGCAACAAGCATGTAAATGCATGAAAAATAGACAAACTATTATAACAACGAGAATGATGGCATCTCTGCTCTTATAATAATAATAATAATCTAATTTAAGGTCACGACCATGCCAGACACCAAGTTGGTGTATGAGATCCCCTTCGCACAACGATTTGACTTGCTAACGTCTACGGAGGTATACATACCCTACTTCCCTTTGCATCTGAACCTGTGACCTCTTAGGAGGAAACACATATTCTTAACCATTACTATCTAATCAACAACAGTACAATTTCAAATAACTCACAGTTCATATCTGAACATATTAGCAGGGTTTGGTACCATCCAAAAGATAATAAGTGGTAAAGAAAGTTATGTAATCATTGTTGAAGCGCCCCTTTGATCCAACAAACTGCTGCCAAGAACATAACTCGGCCTCTTGACAAGGATCTCGGCTTCTACACTCAACAACTTGTTCCAACCACAAAAGAGTTTTGCCTAGCCACAAGCAAATTGACCTAGCAAGAGGATTTGACCCCTCAATCAAGAAACGCAGCTAGCCACAAGAGGGATTCGACCCAGCCACACAACCAACAAACAAGGAACTCGCCTCTACTCAATAACTTGGCCCTGCAGCAAGGATTTCGGTCCCTGGCCAAGAGAAATCTACCTCCATCCAACAAATCATTTTCCTCAAAGAAGAACTTAGCTTGCAAGAGAAGAGATGTGTCTTTTACAACCCCAGACTACTGCAAAACAATAGATCAACCTCCTCAAGATGAATGCAAGTGGAAAACCTAAATGGTTTTCCCCACCATTGGCTAGGGTGGATCTCTCACCACCGAAACCCGATTAGCTAGGGTGGAGTTTTTCACCACCGAAACCAATCCAAACTAGGGTTTACTCCAAACCCCCAAAGGCTCCAAGAGCTCTCCAAATCAAATCAGTCAATCATCAACATAATGAGAGAATGAGCTCTCATCTTTCTTTTATCCCTCTCACTTGCTTTGATGACCTTTGTGCTCTTTTGGATGACCCTTTTACCTTTTTACTTAAATAATTAAGGTGACATCATAAGGTTTGCTTAAGTATTAATCTCAAAGTCACTTTATAACCTTTTTAACTTAATTATTTAATGTCACTTTAGAAATATAACCTTTTTCTCCCCAATGACATCAAATAATCAAAGTAACCCCCTTTCTAATCGACCATGGCCTACGGGAATCAGTTAGACCACTATGTCATCCTCCTAGAGTGGTCATTTGGAAAGGGACATTACAAAGTGATCCAAGGAGTGCCCAAGGAGTGCGCTCCCTTCTCCAAGAGTGTTCAGGGAGTGCCATGCTCCCCACAGTGGTAGGGAGCATCCCAAGGAGCCCCAGAGTGCTCTCTTGATCTTTGGGAGTGCCCTCCCTAGATGCTCCCATTCGGAGCATGGTTCCCGAGGGGGAGCGGCCTGTGGGAGGGTGCTCTTGGCAACACTGGCCTGAAGATCAACATTACCCTTTTCTATGCTAACCACATCAACTTTTTTTTCCAAGGAAAACCTTGTGTTGACACCCAAGGAATGTTTCCCCACATTCGTGGATGGTATCCTAGTAAACCTGTCGGTGTAGACTAGTGTGCCTTATTTTGGGGATTCGAACCAGTCAGCTGCTGGCAATGAACTAGCCAAATGTCTAACAACATTGACAACCACCGGTTGAGCTAACCCATTGGACCTCAACCCACATCAACTTGAAATACTCTTGCAGTGATTATTAAAATCCTTGTTTTGATGAATCAACTACATTCCTACATGAAAACGCCTCTTGCACACAACATACATGTTTGCAAGATGTATTTACGCCTCACCCACTTAGGAATTATGCTCCATCTTCCTGTACGTGTTTTTCTGTGCTAATGGGTCTCCCCACCTGTGTCACATTGTTGTGTCTTCCTGAATTGCTCTATTATAAAATTGCTTCTACCAAATACCTCTTCCTGTCAACCTTACTTGGACCTTACTGGAGCTGCCAGATCTCCATCCTTCACCGTGCAAAACCAAAAAACCTAAAAATTTAATGAAGTTATTCAACTTTTCCTAAGTTTTAGCTTTAGATTATACAACTTGTTGGCCTCCATTGACTTTCACATGGAACTTGCCACCTGGCTGTGGAGAATTATGATATGCTTGCTGACGGCCGTTTATCTCCTCCCCCCATGATCAACAATTTGATCAGGAGTTATGCCTGCCCAAGTTAACTCAACTGTCTTCCGTGCCATTTCTGATTGTTCTCCTTTCTTTCTGACCATTGACATTCCACGACTACATGCTGGATTTTTTTCTTGGATAAATTCTGCTGGAATTCATTTGACCTACTGCTTGTGGTCCACCAAATAACTTCTGCATCCTCTCCCCGGTATATCTCAGCCATCATATACTCTTGGAGCCTTTTGTCAGTGGTTAGCTTGACTTCTTGCAAGCTGATTTTCTGCATGAGTTATCGCTGTTTGGCACTCCCATCGCCACTCTACAAACTCTGGATGTTTTACTGTTTTCTAACCACCAACCATGCCCTGGTTGACCCTGCTAGACACACCCTTTCGCTGCTGTTTGAAACTGTTGAGATACTTTAAGTTGTTCACATTAATTTAGTTTCCCTAAGTTTAAATCATTAAGTCTTCCGTTTTTATATATTCTTTTTTAATTTTTTGCCGGACATTACCTTTCACAAACTGTTTGAAATTTTATTATTTTTCTTTCCCTAAGTTCTTAAACTTAGACCTCTTCTAATATATTAAATTTCTTCATATATTGAAATATAAGCTGACCTAATAAAATACTTTGTTCAGTCTTAATCACTCAATATTTATACCTAAGCCATTATGCTATCTTTCTCACATGGCATTATATCTTGATGATGAACCTGACTGTGGTTTGAAACATCCGTATGAAAAATTCTGACGCAGATAATCCTGAAGCATTTCTCTCAAAAATAACTTATCTCATGTTATCACATTACAAAACAATGTGTGATTCTAGGATTGGCCCTAAATTGTTTTCAAAGACCTGATCCTAATTGCACTGGTACTGCATGAGTTAATGCCATAACCTAATGTCAAAACCTATATATGAAATATAAAAACATGTTATAATGTGGATGATTCATAGAGCGTTAGGCTTGATATCAGTTATGAGGAGCACTGAGTCACATGTAATGAATATGCCCACTTTCAATTAATTTGTAGAATAACAGTCACAGATATAATGCTCCGAAAAAATGTGGAAGCCCAGGATTTTAGTTTCTTGACTTCTTACCGAGGTTGGCAAATTTGAATTTTGACAACTAACTGAATTTGAGCAAATGATTGATGGTTGTCAAGATCATTTCTAAATGTTATTCAACTAATTGTTGACAGGAAGCAGAACCCTTTTTTCTGCTTGCGGGGCCCAATGTTATAGAATCAGAGGAGCACATTCTGAAAATGGCAAGACAGATCAAATCTGTCACAGAAAAGTAAGTATTTGGTGCATTAGACAACATTTTTTGTTTTTGGAGAAAGAAGATTTTGTTTTCATAATATTTTGCATGTGAAGTAACACATTTTTCTGTCAGGCTTGGATTGCAATTAGTTTTCAAGTCAAGCTTTGACAAAGCCAATCGTACTTCAGCAAAGTCATTCCGTGGCCCTGGGCTAGAAGAAGGTTTGAAGGTAACATAGTTTCTCCTTTCTTTATTGTGAGATATTTTTGATATGAAAGTTAGTAGACACATAAGAAAACTGCCATATTTGGAAATTTGTATTCTAGAGGGACTGGAGTAAAATGAAATATTTTTAGTGTGAAGATTTCCATATAAAGTTTACTTTCTATTAAGGGTGGATTAGTAGTGTTCTAGCCTTGACTCCTGACCAGCACAAACGGAGTCAAAGATATCCTGTTGCTTTCTAATGCATTGCCAATTATTTGGCTCCATCTGAGCTCATATATCTTGTGATATTTATGAATTTAGTTGATGACAAGGATGAAAGCATTGAAACTAGATAGGAGAGATTGATATGACATCCAATCCTGTGGCTCAATCATTGCAGAGCAGAAAATTTATTTTCATAAAAAAGAATTCCATTAATGGATTGATTTACCATGAAACTAGCCTATCCTGTATTGGCTACATGTAAATTTCAGGTTCATTTGTGTTGGTAATCTCTACCTTTCCATTCAATAAATTTTATTTCTAATTTAGTTGTCATCTAGGTTGCACAAAACATGGAAACAAGGTTAGATATCTGATATAAAACACTTTTATAAAGCAAAAGATGAATATGAAATTAGACATTTCCTACCAAGGTTGAAGTGTAGCAAAAATGGATGAAAGTAATTTACTTTTTTTCTTTAAATAATCTGGGGTGGGGTCCATGAACGTGGGGATCCATATCTATGAACATTGGGATCCATGCCACTTACCTTGGGATCGGTGTACTTCATTGGGATATGTGTCACTGCTTTGGGATCCATGACAGTGCATTAGGTGATGATAGGGATGCCACATCATCATAGTTGTCGACCGCTTTAGGAGGGCGTCCTTGCTTAGTTGGATGATATTATCCCACACGTGTGCCTTATTCTCTCACATGGACCACATGTGGGGGGTTGTTGAGGTAGTTTGGGACATGTACCAGGTTGTTATAGAGATGGACCAGTCAATTACAGTTGGTTACAGGTGGTTATTGCCTGTTGCACCTTGCACATTTGATGAGGCGCCCTACTTTGGGTCACACGTGCCACTCTTTTCTCCTAGAAGGGCACACTCTACTTTTTGTTGACTATTCTCCACTTTATTGTGTTGGACCCTCACTTCATGGACATTTTCTGAGGACACTTCACCTTTGGGCCATCATTTGACTAGATCATGGGGATGCTGGTTCATTTTGAGGAGGGCGCACGTCTTCCTATACTCCTATGGACCACATGTGTGGTATCTTGGTCATATTTTCATTGCTTTTATGGAGGCGTCCCTATCTTTGAGGATTTTTATGGTAAACTCTTCTATTTTTCCCATGGTTTCACTTGGGAACATGGTTTTGGCTCCTTGGTTTCACATGCTCATTTTATTTGCACATGGTATTGTGCCAACCCATGGTTTTCCACACATGGTTTAGAAGGGCGCTGTTACCCACCAAGCTACATTAGGATGGACTTGTAGTTGAGCCGCCAAATATTGAACATGGATGTGTTCAAAATCAGAGTTCAGAAGTCCAGCCGACCAATTTGGTTACCTTTTTCTTCTTCTTCTCTATACCACATTTCCATCCCCCCACGAAGCATTGTAATAAGATGATTCTAGCATGATGAATTTGTAAAAGGCTTAGCCTCCTAAGACTTAATTATGAGTGCATAACTCTAGAGTGTTTTTCTCACTCATTAATTATTTCTTGCTTGAATTAATTTCTAAGCGAGTTATAATTTTTGAGTTTTTTCACCCATTTTCTCCAAAGTTGGAGTGTGTACTGATGGTTAGGCCTTAGCTCGGTCATCTAAGTCTAGTGTCTAATGTATATTACAATGCTAGCCATCAATATTGAGTCATATGGAAATTGCGCTAAGTTCCCCCTAGGATTTTTAATGTTTTCAGTTAATAAAAAAATTCTCGCAAAAACGAGATATTTTAATTGTAAATAAGTCATAAGTTAGGAAAGTGGTACTAGAAGGCATTATTGTTGATGATTACAGCTGCGTGAGACATCCTCTAGGACATAGACTAAGTGAGTCAGCTTGTGAGAGAGCCCATCAGATGGGTGTGTTGTTCCTCTCTAAGATGGAGATGGAACGTTGTGTGCCCCTGTGTAGGGAAGATGCCCATGAGTTGGGTGTGTCGTTCTCTCTGAGACAGAGATGGAACCTTGTGTGCCCCTGTGTAGGGAAGATGCCCATGAGCTGGGTGTGTCGTTCTCTCTGAGACGGAGATGAAACACTGTGTGCCCTTGAGATGGGTGTATGGTTTGAGATGAAACGATGTGTACCCCTGTGAGGGGTGAAGGAGCTCATGTGATGGGTCTATTGTTCTCCTTTGTGCAAAGAGTTGAGATGATGTGATACTCCAGATGATTCTCCTGTGAGACTCAGTGAGATAGAGATCTGTTGAGTAGGACGTTCCTGTGGCTGAGCACATGTGGACGTGATCCTAGTGGCCGAGCACTAGTGAGTGTGTATCCTGATGATTCTCCTATGAGATGCAGTGAGATAGAGATCTGTTGACTTGGACGTCCCTGTGGTTGAGCACAGGTGGACATGCCCCTAGTGGTTGAGCACTAATGGGTGTGTGAGATCCCTTGCTATATTGTCTAAGAGTTAGATTTACCTGTAACCCTAATTGTGATGTAAAGGGTACAGGTCAGCCCCACCATAAAGTGAAAGATAATTAATGTAAAAGATAATTAATATGGTAATTATTAATTATATTCTGAGTTAATAAGGTCGACCTTGTTGTGCCAATAGACACCACTTTTGATGTGTCCAGTCTAATATAAATAAAGGTGATTTTCCCATTGAGGAAACACAACACACATGTGAGTTTGGAAATTTCAGCAAGTACTTGTTCTAGGGTTGAAGTGCACACCTCTCTTGGGTGCTAGTCTTCTTGGTTTTGTAAGCACCCTTTTGTGTGCTAGGTTTATGGTGTGGGAGGTCTTTCTCTTGAAGAATATAACAAAGGATTGGATGGGTTTTCTTCCCTTGTTGAGAAGGGTTTCCCAGGATACTTCTTGTGTACTTGTGCATGGTATTTCTTCTTGTGATCTTTGTTACTGCAGCAAATTGTTTATGGTGTAACTGCAATTGTCTATGGTTCAAGTAAAATGTTAAAGTTGGAATAAACTTCATGCTTGAGCCTAGCCTAGTGAAAAATCAACAATTTTATGCCTTCTGAGTATTCTTTTTCACACTCAAAATACCCACTTTATCAAAGCAACACCTTTTTGAGGGTAAATAGTGATTATTTAATCACTTAAAGCTATTTTCTCTCAAAAAAGTCAATAAAAGGCAAAAAAAATAAAAATAAATCAGCAAGCCTTTAATTGAGGAAACATGTTGGGGACATGTTTTTCTCTTGTCTTGAGTCAATAGAGAGGTGGCGAGCTAACTCAAGAAGGAAGGTGAGTTGGATGATGTGTTGTCCATTGGAGGAGATCCCAAAGTTGGGACTCGACCTTCCCCTCATACATGGTGCATTTTAGAAGAGGGGCGTCAATCCCAAGAGGGATGACTCGCCCTCTCTTGCTACCTCTTCACACATGGCGAGTTCTCCCTCAAGACACCTCTCTACCTAAGGCGAGTCACTCCCTCACTTGGAGATGTGTCAATTCATTTCTCCCTCATCTTGCCATTCGCCTCCCTCATGCAAGTCACCCTCTTCCACTTGTGACATGAGTTAACATTGGGATCTTCACCCAATTTTCTATTTAAACAAGCCACCTCCTCCATTCTTTGGTTAATGGGAGTATGGCCTTGGTTTGATGTACTATTGTTGTAATATATTCATGCTATTGGAATAAAGAAGACTTTGGAGGTCATATGGTGGCTTGGATAGTGTGTGGATAATTGTCATGTGCAAATGCTTATGAGGTGACATTGTTTCATTCATTTGTTATGCAAATTTGTTGAGGTTGGCCTTTGTATGAATACTATTATTCATTAGGATAGGATTATCAATCTTGCTTGTATTTTTAATCCTATTGATTATCTATTTTAGAGATTTAAATGTGCATTTTATGTTTTGCTTAACTAATGTGCCATTGAGTCTCTTTTGTAGGTAATCCCAAGATTTAACAAGTTTCCTGCGAGTGTTGTGAAGCTTTTGGAATCTCACTTTGGAGGATTGGATGAGCTTGCTTGCTTCTACCTTCTCTCCAAGGTCTTGAAGACAAATCACTCCTCTTTTCACCAAGGAGACCCCCTCGCCCAAGAAGTTCCAAGCTCAAGATTACACTTTCTCTCTTTCACAAAAATCTCAATTTTTTTTGGATACTATTACGTGCACGCATTAGTTAGATCTAAATTCAAATTGAAAGATTAGATTTAGTTTCTTTACTTGTGCATGCATGCAAATTTAGATCTAGATTCAAGTTTCAATTGTTCATCTAAAGCTAGATCTAAAGAAAGAATCGACTTTTTAGCAAGTAGTTTATCTAAATCTTTAAAAGCTAAGAAGTAGTTTCTCTTAAGAGTACTTTCATGTCAATATCTAGCAATTTGAGTGCTCATTTGTTTGCTGTCCAAACAGCAAACGAATGTCACTAAAAGAGTCAATATTTGGTTTATTTTAGTGTGTTGTAAAATACTAGTTTAATTTGTCTTTTACTAATTTTTTTTTTGTAAATTTTGGGCTTTCATCTAACATTGTCCAAAGACACTTTTAAATTGTTTTTGGGCATCTTTTAGCATTGTTTACTTGCTGTTTTTTTCAGGTTGGTGAACAAACAAGGGGAGACTATCCGTTTTGGGTGGATTTAGACATTCCGGGACAACCGAGAGCACCCCTCTCACAAATAAAGACTTCTGAAAACTTTTAAGCTTAGTGGTCTCGTTCCTATAAGGGATCACAAGCATTCCCAAAACGATCATTGTAATCTCATTAATAAAATCAATGGGGCTATTGAAATATCCCTGATCCGGATGATCAAGATATTTTCTACGGTTCTAATGCCCTGGCGTGCAGATCTGATACACCGGGGGTTTCTGGATGCGTTTTAGCCGTGTGTTTGAGGTGTTCTTCGGTTATTGTGGTTGCATGTTGGTTATTGCAGGTGCATGTGGGTTATTACATGTGCATGTTGCATATTTAATGTTTAACAATCATAAAAGAGTGCATGCAAGAGTATAGAATGTCAACTGCTCAATATCATGAATAATAACGGTTCAAGCATGGAAATACAATAGCCTATTGGAAATATAGAATCTAGACGTCAGTAAGATCTCCTGGATCTGTACTGGAATACAATAGAATAAAAAAAAAATACCCGTGATCATACGAAGATAGAAGATCTGATGCATGCACCGATAGATCGGCAAAAATGAGCGATTCCGGAGAAATGCGGTAACCGCTACCAGCTGGAAAACCCGATTTGAAGAACCCACAGTCAGAATGTGCTCGAAACTGCTCCAATAGATGCGCCGTGGTCTCTATACTGGAATAGATGTCTGTCGGAACTTGGATCGGACCTCTACGGCACCGGATCTAGACCCCTGGGGGGTTTGCGCCCCTCCTTGGACACTGAATGCGCCCCAAAAGATTCCACCGTCGGAATCGGCTGCTATATGGCTCAAGACGATCGTCTCATCAAATGATGAAATGGGTCGGAAGAGTTTGGCCGGATCTGCCCTGGAACATCTACATACAACGCCAAACGTCTGTCCGGAATGACTGCGCCCAAAATGGCTGGATGGATTGATCTGCAAGATTCCACCGTCGGAATCTGATGATAGATGGCTCAATGGAAGCGCCCTGGCTGGATCTCTACTGGGTCGGAATGAATCTGCAATCGGGACACAGGTCTACTGCAGATCTCTGAATCCTCAAAATAGCTTGCGCC
>ML779928.1:560156-580825 GCA_009831015.1 Picea engelmannii | reverse complement strand
TCGTCTACGGGAACATATAGACTACTAAGTCACTCCCTGCTGGCCTAATCTTGGGGACGGGACATCACAGCTATAAAGCACCCACTCTTCATCCCTCCTAGGAGGAACGATGTCCTTTGTGTGATTGACAATTTTGTATTTTGGCTTATGTTCACAACTTTCACTTTCTTAAGAAGCTAAAATAAACCATAAAATTTATCACAAGAACCGCAAAACATTTAGAGTAGATTTCATTTTCTTAGATTAGTTTAGTTAGATTTCAATTTCTAGTTAGATTTCCTTTTCTGCAATTTATTTTCTGTCAGTTCAATTTGGAAATAAACCATCCCCTCAACTCCCCCTAGTATTGTTCCTAGCCCTTCCTTTGCAAGCTTAGTCTCGATCTCTGGAAGTAAGCTTCATACAGAGCCGAGGCTGGTCAATGCGAAGTAATTTTAATAGGACAATTTTTTGGTTGCTATTGCTTGATTGGAAATGCAGAGAGATTGTGTGCAAAGTCAGACGGACCCTCTCAGCACATAGGCCTCCTCGTGTTGGACCTTCGACAATCTCTTGAGCTACTGTGTGAAGTTAGAGGGATATCCTCCCTGTTGGACATCTGCATAGTTCAGCCTCCAATATGAGGGATAGCCTCTAAGAGGCCAAATCTAGATTAGATTTACTTTTTTGTCATCCCTCTTGCACACATCTCACATAGTGACTTGCACTCACAACAATCACTCCACCTAACAACTCTTAATAAAATTTACAAGAACGTTTGCAATACTTTTCTTCAACAACATTACCTTGCTATTGGCATTGGTCTCACTACATTTACATTTTAATCCTTTTACTTCAAGCATTTACATTTCAAACATTTCCTTTATCTTGAAGTAATTTATTTATGAATGTATCTCATTTACTTATATATTATTGAATGTATCCTTTGATAGTGAATGAATCATATGTTGAGTTTTGGTGTACCTCGGGAAGTGGTTCCCTTTTGGTTTTGAGCCTCTAACCACAAGAGGGAGATGTTTGTACCATTGTGCCATGTACTTTATGTCTAATTTCACTTTGACTTAGGAGATTTAAGTCAAAAGTGAAATTTGGTCATTTTAGCCTTAAGTAACTATTAATTCACTTTGTGGGTGAATTAGGAGACATAAAGTGAACTTAGGGAACTTAACCCAAAGTGGGTTTTGAGTTGAGATACTTTTGGAGTGATCTCAACCATTGATTAGGGATGGCTTGGGATGATCCTAGCCATCCACATTTAGGTTTCCTTATGGATTGCTCAAGGAGGACGCAAGGGGCAAAGGGAGGCTCATTCGCTCATTTGTTCACTAGGAGAGCTAGAGAGGAGCAATGGAGATGGGAGTGGGAGCATTGAGAGAGGGAAGCTTGGGCGCCTACATCCATGGAGGAGTTAGGGAAGCTTGAACCCTCATTTATTTCTGGTGATCAATCTTGCTTGGTGGAGGGTGCACACTAGGAGGAGGGCGCACATCTAGCAGGCACTAGGAGGCCTTGTCCGATCTCAGATTTGTTTGGTTCATGGTGGAGGAGACACACAACAAGTTGTTTGTGTGGAAGGGATTCTTCATTGGGCCACAAAGGAGCTTGGGCGCTTTAGTTCAATGGATAGAGCAACAAGGAGAGAGGGGCGCACTTTCCTACGTGCATTCATCTTGAAACATGTGCTACAAGCCTGAGAGGAGCTTGCTGTCATACCAAGTTTTCTTGTATTATATTCCTCGTTGTATTCACTGTTTGAGATCATCATTATATATACTTTCATTCCACACTGGTTTTCCCCGGGGGGTTTTATCCAGGGTCATGTTGACCAAAAATACCCGTGTCCTGTTTTCATGCATGCTTAGAGTGTAGATCAACTTATTTGTGTTGTAAAGATCTAGAGGAGTGTTACTTTTTTTGAGATATATTGCATGTGCTAACCACCGGTTTGAAAACACTTGCAAGGGCATCTCAAAGAACACTTAACCAATAAAAATTATGGGCAGAAAGTTACTAAACTGTTTGCTTTCCTAAAACGCAGCAAATGACAGTTTTGGAGATTGAAACTTAGAGCTAAATTCTGGTCAAAGACAGACTAGATTTGGCAGCCTCATAGTACCTCGGTTTTCTTCATCATATATACTTGTAGATTATATTGTTATATTGTTCTTGCTTTTAATAAACTCCTAGATTTCATTTTGTATTTAGCTTAGTTCAAGCCTTAGTTATTTTTTAGGGACTACCCCCTTGGCTTCGCTAGGAGTTGGCCTAGATGGAGGAGTTGAGGATCAGGTGACAACACTTTGACTCGAGACTTGCCCCCAAGGACACACCCAGTGGATTGAATATTTCTTCCACGTTACCCGAGGTGTGTGTAAAGGCATCAACAATTTTTGGCACTGTTGTTGGGGATAGTTAGAGAACTCTCTCAGATGCAATAACCAATTCGTCCTTCCAGAAACACCATAGGAATGTGTGCAAGAAGGTCCACGTAGTTTGTTATAACAATCTCCAAGAGAAGGACGACCTAGGAGCATGTGCCAAAGTGTTGATCCATGTGAAAACACCATCAATCGCCTCAAATCATGATCCATAAGTGGGACAACCTAGGAGAATGTGCATCAAGGGGATGTTCTCCTAATAAAATAATCAAAACTCCTATGTGTAAGAAGAAACCATGTTTCCAAATCGCCAATTGATTGTTAAAACAATGGGTAGAAGATGAGGGCGACCTTGCAAATCAAATCTCCACCGTCCAAGGTATAGTCATCCATCC
This sequence comes from Picea engelmannii, assembly GCA_009831015.1. Classification (NCBI taxonomy): domain Eukaryota; kingdom Viridiplantae; phylum Streptophyta; class Pinopsida; order Pinales; family Pinaceae; genus Picea; species Picea engelmannii. Next base: position 578,052 of record ML779928.1, on the reverse strand, counting down.
TCAAGGTATGTGCGCTAGAGAAGTGTGTACAAGAAGGTTGAGAGTATTACCTGAAGGTTCACAAATCATTGAAGCAATAAATACCAAACAACTAATCCACCACATCAAGGAGCAATAATCAACCAATAATACTTAGGGAAACCCTTCGTTGACGTGTATCTCTCTACATCAATGTGCTAAGGGTAAATCAAATGTGTGAGTAATGCTATACAAGACCCTCAACCATCACTCGCACTACATGTGCTAGATGCAAGCCTCCAAACAAGAGATGATGCTGCCAACAAAGTGATAATGCATCAAATCAACAACATCAACACACATACTCTTAGCACAACCTGCACGGGTAGGGTCTTCAATTTGAAATAATCCTCATGGTATATGAGGGGTAACACATGGTAGTGTTTAGAATGTAAAATATCTTGTGGTAGCAAAAATAGCATAATGCATTATCTCCAAACACTGGCAACATAGCATCAAATACCCAAGCACAGAAGATCTGTTGTCCATCACCTAGGACTCACAGATACAAGTAGCTAACAATTGTTTTTATCTTTTGAAGGATAAGTGAGTCATAATCCTTGTGCTAGAACATACGATCAAACATAAACTTGTGACATGCAATGAAACTATACTTTTCCAGTGTCTATGTTCTCATGTATTCCACTTTCTTATTTAGTAAAATGTCTTCTATAGCTAGCATACATATTTTGCCACATTTATGTAAGGACTGGCAGTGCTTAGTTAATTGTCAAGAGAAGGTTGGTTTCTGCCTTTATTGATTTGTATATTAATATTTGTCTTTGCAGATATTGGAAAGGGTTAAAACCACGTTTGACTTACCGATTGTAACAGATGTCCATGAAGCTTATCAGGTGACAAGTTCATCTCAAATGAATATTTTTTGATTTATTCATCTATTTGGAAGATTGTCCAACATTATTGTCTTGCTGCTAGTACATGTTTAGCATTATGAACATCAAAAAATGTATTGACTTGACTACTGGTAAATCTCAAATTTGTTGTTTCTGTGTCACCTAAAACAAAGAAACATTATGGTTTTTGAAATGTGTATGGGTAACAAAAATGATACTTTTAAAACTCTAGGAAACATATATATGCATACACGCGCACACACACACACACACACAATTTGTGAGTGCGTGTGTGTACATAGATATGTGTGTGTGTGAGTGTATATACATGTGTTGCTTCCTTGTTTCCTACAGTTTTAACTTTTGAAAGTATCATTATTGTTACCCATACACATTTCAAAAACCATAACGTTTCCTTGTTTATGGTGACATGGAAACAACAAATTTGAGAGTGTGTTGCTTCCTTGTTTCGTAGAGTTTTGAAAGTATCATTTATGTTACCCATACACATTTTTAAAACCATAACATTTCCTTGTTTTAGAAAAGAAGTTATTTGGTACTTCTAGGTAGAGCCCATTCCATTCTTGAAAAAATTAACAAAATCATTTTTTGGGGGTCAGAAACACCCATTTTCTATGGGAAAAGTTTAGGAAATGTTTAATGTGCATGACATCAATGTTAGCTGAAAATAAAGATAGTCGTAGGAAGGAGGTTTGTACTATGCCGAAGGAGGAAGGAGGTCTGGCCCTTATTGATGTTGCTTCCCAAGGAATCATTCTTGCTGCTAGGTGGGTTGTATGATTCCTTGAGGGTTCTTCCCTTTGGTAGGTTCTATTGCACCATAGGGTTAATTCAATTCAACATATTCTTAAGATTTGCGTCACTTTTGGATTGTGACATTATCTCTTCCCTTCACTTGTTTCGGGTTTTTGGGTCCTTCATCTATAAAAGCATTTGGGAGGTGTTATTGCTCAAATTCTCACTAGGTGTAAAACGTCCCAAGCACATTGGTGAGAACCTAGAGGCAACTACTTGGCAAGCCGCCCACTGTCACCATAGTGGCTTTGCCTCTCACTTTTGACTAAGGAAAAATTCCTAGTCAAGGGGGGTATCCCTAAAAGGTTAACTCAAGCCTAATCGTTGTATTTAATGCTGAAAACTTAGACTTAAGTTAATTCAAGTTGCAAATCGCTTAAGTGATATGAGCAAGTTAAAGTGTGATTTTCTTAAAGAATTGATTCAACTCAACCATGCACCATAAGATTGAAATACATCATGGTAATTATGCCCATGAGAAAGTGAAATGATTACATAACAAATTTACCAATGAAGATAGCCAATGGACACATGAAATTTAGAATCCTTAATGTGTGTTATTTAGCACATGAGAGTTAAACCATGAGAATGATAACTTGCTTTTAAACCAAGTGAAGGTTGATGATGCCACAATGTTACTCAAACCATCAAGTGAAAATTGCAAACCATGAGCATTTAGCAAATAGAATTCCTTCATCATGAATTAGCAAGTAATAATTCTGATGTTGGATTTCAATGAGACATCCCATATGTTTGATAAACCATGTAAGAGTAAAACAGCATGTTCCAAATGGAAATGTGGTTAAGAAGTGGGTTTACTATTGATAGAATGCTGAAACTTAACTCAAGAAAGATTTGCGCAAGAACCATGAGTTACACCATGAGAAGTATGTCATCAATATGCCAGAAGATTAATCCTTAAAGATTAGGAGTGTATTGCAAGTTATGAGTTGTCTTTAGGATTAGATTTCAGATTTAGATTACTCCACTAGCCATTTGATCACAACCATAGATGGACATGCAAAAGAATATATCCAAATGATTACTTAGCACCATAAAAAGATCATCCATCCATAACCATGAGAGTTGTGATGTAGTTAAGCACTTGGATTAAATTCGTCCTTATGATAAATTCGCCCTTAAGCAGATGTGATTATGTGTTTAGATGCTACTTGAAACCATAAATGTGATTATGTGTTTAGATGCAAATGAAAACTTCTAAATCAGCAATAGATAAGGGCGCACAGGAGAAAGTAAGTGAGGGATGTGAAACTAGAAACCACTACTTTCTCTTGGAATCCTTGAGCTTACTAGATCTGTTATATCGATCTTTAGAAGATGAATTTCAGATCTAATATATGAAAACCTCTACTTCAGAAATAATAACCAGCAAACTAAGAGGGTAGAATATGAGCAAACAATGAAACGTCTAGCAAGTTAAAACCAGAATTTTTCCCTTATGAAGTGTGAGATTGTTAGATCTATTTGAGCATTCACTTTAAGATTCTTAGATCCAATGAAAGACCTCTTTAAAGATGTTTAGAATAACAAAGTGAAGTGGTTAAACTAAAGCAGGGCTACAAACGGTGTGAAACCTCCATCAAAAGGGGACATCCCTTCAAACAAATATTAGCCACAAGGGTACAAAGGTCGGCTCTCCAATCATCAGATTTAAAAAAACAGAAGCAAGGAGGTCGGCCCAGCAAATTTTCACACAGGTCAGCCCCAAATTACATCAACTTGTTGATACACAGGTCGTCCCTCCATCAAACTGTTCTAATGATGCATATATATACATATATAGTACAAGGCGTCCAAACTTCATTAGCCAATCTTGAAGCCTTATTTGTATGCGGTTTTCTGAGTTTTTCTTACAGTTTGGAGGAGAAAACATTTGCATCAGCATCCCTTTCCTTTCTTACAGTTTTCTGAGTTTTATTATTCTCTGAACCAACATTTGAAAACCAGTAAAGCATGCTGACTCTCTTCACAAACACTGACACAAGCTATCTTTTTTCCCATGGAATTCATCTTACCTTGTCCATGTTGAATTTTCACTATGCTAGGCTCAAGCGTGAAGTTTATTTCAATTTTAGCATTTACTTGAACCATAAACAAATGCAGCTACACCATTAATAATTGCTGCAATAACCAAGATCACAAGAAGAAATACCATGCACAAGAACACAAGAAATATCCCGAGAAACCCTTCTCAACAAGGGAAGAAAACCCAACAATCCTTTGCTATATTCTCAAGAGAAGATCCTCCAACCATGAAACCCTAATGCACACAAGAGGGTGCTCTACTACCTTGAAACTTGCGCCCAAGAGAGGTGCACACTTCAGCCCTAGATATGTACTTGCTGAAATTTCCAAATGACAAGTGACTTGTGTGTGAAATATTCCTGATCCCGCTGATCAGGATATCTACTACGGATCTAGTGTTCTGTCTCACAGATTTGATACACTGGGGGTTTTTGAATGCGTTTTATCTTCAGATTTGATACTCTGGGGGTTTCTGGATGCGTTTTAGTTATGTGCTTGAGATGTTTTGTGGTTGTTGCATGTGCATGTTATATGTTATGGTTTAAACAATATATATATGATGCATGCGGAAATAAGAAACATCAACCGCCCAATAATATGTATTATGAAATTGAAGCATGGAAATACAATGAAATACTGGAAATATAGAAGATAGTCTTCAGTTAGATCTCATGGATTGTCACTGGAATACAAGCAAATAACATAAAATACCCGTGATCAGAAGATGAAGGCAGATCTGATGCATGCACGGATAGATCGACAAAATCGACGGTTTCAGAGAAGCACGGTAACTGCTACAAACTGGAAAACTCGTCCGGAAGGCTATACCTGTCGGAATGAGCTAGAAACTGTCCCAATAGAAGCGCCCTGGCCTCTAGAATGATAATGGTGATTGCCAGATGACAGATCTTGCCTTTGATGCTTCGGATCTCGTCCCCTGGGGGTTTGCGCACCTCCTGGCTCTTTGGATGCGCCCCAAATGATTCTACCAACAGAATCGGCTGCTATAGGACTCAAAACGGTCGCCTCGCCAAATGCGGAACTGGGTTGGAAGGGTTTCCCCAGATCTGCTCTGATGCTCCGTCTATAACCCCAACTGTCCTTCCAAAAGCGCTGCGCCCTAAATGGCTGAATGATGCGCTCTGAAGGATTCCACCGCCCGAATTTGATGGAAAGTGGCTCAATCTATGCGACCTGGCTGGATCTCAACTGGGTCAGAAGGAAATTGCAATCTGAGCTTTGATCTCGTGCAACTACACAAACCCTCTATTTGACTTGCGCCCCCACTGGCTGAGCTGCGCAACACTGATAACTGGATACTCTTGAATATCATAGTGAAATACCTGGATGGTATCTCCGATGGGCTAGGGTGTGTCTCTCAACATCGAAACCTATCAATGGTGGTGGTTTCCTCCAGAAATCCACAAAACAGTAGAAGTCGAATCTCTTCCTCCTCTGGGAACTCTCAACATCAAATCATAACAATGCATAATGAGGAATTAGGTCGAATTCCTCCCTCTATACTCTTCCCGATCTAATTTACCATTGACCTCACTTAAGCTAGGTGCTTTCCCTCCTAAGGTGAATAATTAATTATTAAGTCCCCCTTTAGCACCTTTTCGTTCTAATTCTTCGTTGACTTCGGCTTAAGTGACTTTTCCTATGCTTTTTGGCTTAATTCTTCGTTTAGCCACCAAATCGCCCTTATTTCTCCCCTTTGTTCCCTGTTTGTGCCTGACTATAGTCTACGGGAACACATAGACTACTAAGTCACTCCCTGCTGGCCTACTCTTGGGAACGGGACATCACAGTGTGTTTCTTCAATGGGGAAATCACCTTTATTTATACTAGACTGGACACATCAAAAGTGGTGTCTATTGGCACAACAGGGCCGACCTCAATAACTCAGAAAATAATTAATTATTACAATAAACATTAATTATCTTTTACATATGGTGGAGCCGACCTATACCCTTTACATCACAATTAGGGTTACATGTAAATCTCTCTCTCTGACAATATAGCAAGGGATCTCACCCACCCACCCACTAGTGCTCAACCACTAGGGGTACGCCCATCTGTGCTCAGCCACAGGGACGTGCTACTCAACATATCTCTATCTCACTGAGTCACATAGGAGAATCATCTGGAGTACCACATCGTCTCAACTCTCTACACAGAGGAGAACGATACACCCATCACATGGGCACCTTCACCCATCACAAGGGTACACATCGTTTCATTTCAAACGACACACCCATCTTATGGGCATCCTCACCCCACATAGGGGCATACACATCACTACACCCATCTCATGGGCATTCTCACCCCACAGGGCACACATCGTTTCATCTTAGTCTCAGAGAGGAACGACACACCCATCTCATGGGCACACCCAACTCATGGGATCTCTCACAGGTCGTCTCACTCAGTCTCAGAGGAGAACGTGTCCTGGAGGATGTCTCACGAAGCTGTAATCATCAACACTCCCTCTCAGCTAGGGAGGCATTCTCCACCAGGCCAAGTATCTCATGAAAGTACTTGAACTTCGTCTTGGCAAGATGTTTTGTGAAGATATCTGCAATCTGCTCATGTGTAGGAAGGTACTGCACGTGTACTGCTTTCCTCTGCACCATGTCTCTGATATAATGATATTTTATCTCAATGTGTTTCGATTTATTGTGAAACACAGGGTTCTCAAAGAGCTTCACACAACTCTAGTTATCACAATGAATAATAGTAGGATCCATCTCATGATCAAATACATCTGCCAGGAGCTTGGGAAGCCACACTGCTTCGCGGACTGCCATACTCAACGCTATATACTCTGCTTCTGCAGTACTCAAGGCCACAGAGCTCTGTTTCCTGCTGCACCAGGAAACCATGGTAGACCCCAAGGTAAAACAACAACCAGATGTGCTCTTCAGGTCCACTGCGGTTCCTGCCCAATCTGTATCGACATATCCCTGCAAACTCAAGTCTACATTGGAGGCATATGTCAGGCCATAGCCAACTATGCCTCGTAGATATCTCAATACATGCTTCGCTGCTATCCAATGAGTCTGTCTCGGTTGACTCATGAACTGATACACCCATCTCATGGGCATCCTCACCCCACACAGGGGAACATCGTTTCATCTCAGTCTCATAGAGGAACGACACATCCATCTCATGAGCTCTCTCACAGGTCGTCTCACTCTGTCTCAGAGGAGAACGTGTCCTGGAGGATGTCTCACGAAGTTGTAATCATCAACAATCCACTTCTTCCAGTTTCTACCGAACAATCCACTTCTTACAGTTGCGTGAGACATCCTCTAGGACACAGACCTGAGAGAGAGTGCCCCTGAGTTGGGTGTGTGGTTCCTATTTGAGACAGAACTGGAACGTTGTGTTGGCCTCCTCCTTACAGAGAGTTGAGATGAACTCCAAATGATTCTCCTATGTAACGGAGTGAGAAAGAAGATCTGCTGAGTTGGACGTGCCTGTGGATGAGCACAGGTGAACGTGATCCTAGTGGCTGAGCACTTGTGAGTCTGGTTCTCCTGTGAGACGCAGTAAGATAGAGATATGGACATCGCTATGGATGTGCCCCTAGTGGCTGAGCACTAGTGGGTGTATGAGATCCCTTGCTATATTGTTCAAGAGTCAGACTTACCTGTAATCCTATTTGTAATGTAAAGGGTACAGGTCGGCCCCACCTTAATGTAAAAGTTAATTAATATAAAATATAATTAATCTGGTAATTATTAATTATATTGTGAGTTAGTGAGGTCGGCCCTGTTGTGCCAATAGACACTTCTGTTGATAGGTTCAGTCTAATATAAGTAAAGATAAATTCCCCATTGAGGAATCATATCTCAAGTGTGAATTTGGAAATTTCAGCAAGTACATCTTCTTGGGAAAAGTGCGCACCTCTCTTGGGCGCTAGTCTTCTAGGGTTTATGAGCACCCTTTTGTGTGCTAGGTTTTTCTTGGTGGTGGAGGTCTTTCTCTTGAAGAATATAGCAAAGGATTGGTTGAGTTTTCTTCCCTTGTTGAGAAGGGTTTCCCAGGATACTTCTTGTGTACTTGTGCATGGTGTTTCTTCTTGTGATCTTGGTTGCTGCAACAAATTGTTTATGGTTTAAGTAAAATGCTAAAATGGAATGAACTTCATGCTTCAGCCTTACTTATTGAAAAATCAACAATCCTCACCCCACACAGGGGCACACATCGTTTCATCTCAGTCTCAGAGAGGAACGACACACCCATCTCATGGGCACACCCAACTTATGGGCTCTCTCACAGGTCGTCTCACTCAGTCTTAGAGAACGTGTCCTGGAGGATGTCTCACGAAGCTGTAATCATCAACAGTCCACTTCTTCCAGTTTCTACTGAACCTCAGATTCATCTGTTCTACTTGCTGCTCTTTGACTCTGACTTCTTTATTTCTGTAGTACAGCTCAGAATTCAGTCCTTGTTTCCCCGAGCTCTGAAATAATCTGACCGGGTCAATGTTCAAATCCATTTTGAATATCCTTTGACTGTTGCTTCAAGGCCGTCCGGAGCATTTGGATGAGTCTTCCAAGTTCCAACCATATAACCTATCCACCTTGTTCAAAGCAACCACAAGGGGTGTTGCTTCATTTTCAGAAGACTCACTGATTCAATCGATTGGGGCTCCAAACCATGCATTATATCAACAATGAATATTGCAATATCACATAAACCAGAGCCATGTGATCTCAAATTTGTGAAGGACTCGTGCCCAGGTGTGTCAATGACAAGTAATCCTGGCACTCTTAAATTTGCATCAGCCTTTAGCTCTTTGGGTTATAAATAGATCAAACCCTTGCCCAAAATATGTACTTCAAACAACAGCCACAAACCTTCCTTTAAAATCTGGCAACCTTCCAGCTCTGAGAGGAAATTCTTAGGTGAGGGAATATGCCCATGAACTTCCTGTTTCAACATAACACTTGCTGCAACATATATCCCACAAGTTGCCCCCCCTTCGTTTTATGTTAAAAATGGCAAGGAAACATTTCAGAATCTACTGAGCACATTGATCTAAAAGATGATCATCGTCTTTCATCAACAAAATTGCTCAAAATGGTTCAGTTCAATGTCATCCTATAGGTGAAAAGCTCTCATCTTGAGCTTGTTCCTGTGTGATATTCAACCTGCCTTTACATCCTTCCTATCCTACAGGGAAAATTCTGGACTGTCTTTTAACTTGTCACTTTTTAGAGGATGCATGGATCAAAAAAGGTTGCTGGTTTGCTGCGCTCTGTCTCAGCATACATGTGTTTTTTCCCTCACACAGAGACACTCATATACATCCTGATTCATCAGTGGCCAAGTTTTCTTCTGATCATTTTCCTGTAGCTGTCATTTCTACATGGAAGATCCCTAAACAGACTGCTGTACTATGCTCCTTTACACTACAAACCTGCAGATTTAGTCTCCTACATAATGATACCTCTGTTACAGATGATGAAGATGAAATTTCATGACTACCCTTGGACTCCATTTGCTATTCCTTGATCTTTCCACAGTACCTTCCTAGAGAGTTCCTCTGATCTTCTATGCTTTGGAGTCTCAAGCAGGTACCCAACGAAGTGGTGGGTAACATCGCCGACAATCCTTTTAATGATGACCATCAGTTTTTTATTACTTGACTCAGCAAGGCCATTCCTCCCTGGGTAATAATTAGATGAGTGGGAAAAAAAATGCTGTAGTCAAAAGAAAATGAAGACAATTCAGCTGAACTGAATGCCTTGGCATTGTTAGTTGTGATCTTGGCTGGAACACCAAATCTAGTGATAATTCTTTTTTCCAAAAACTCTTTCACTACACTATTTGTTGCTTTCTCCATTGGAATAGCTTCGACTTATCTTGTGAAATTGTAATGTCCCTTTCCAAATGATCTCTCCAGGAGATTAACGTAATAGCCTAAGTGATTCCTGTAGGCTATAGTCAGTGGAAAAAAGGGATTCATTAATTATTTAATGTCATGTGGGCGGAAACGTTACTTTTAAAAAAAAGTGACATTGAATAATTAATAAAAAAGGTGTGTTTTAAGTGACTTAAGTTTATAAAGTCACTTTACTTTATTAAAAGGGTAAAAGGGTCCGAAAAGGTTCGACGAGAAGATAAAAGGAGAATGAGGGTGCCCTCTTTCATTATGCAATTGATATTTTTCTAAAAATGAATTGAGAGAGCTCTTGATGCTTTTGGCTATTGGGATGAAAAACCCTAGAGAAGTTTGGAAGATTGGTTTCGGTGGTGAAACCATCCACCCTAGCTGGTCAAAAGAGAGGAGATCGCTCATATCTTTTCGTTGTTCTTCATTGAGACAAAGTTTATCTTTGTTTGTGGTTGAGTTCTTACCTTGGCGGCAGAGTTTTCCTACTTAGTGACTGAGTTCTACTTTATGAGGGCCGGGTTTCTCGTTTGGGGTCAAATCTTCATTGCTGGGTCTATTTCCACATTTTCTGGGCGAGTTTCTTTGCTAAGGGACCGAGTTCAGTCTGTGGGGCCGAGTTTTAAGCTTGCTGGTTGAAGTATTTAATGGCTGGGTCGAATCTGGTATCGAAGAGGCCAAGTTAGCTAGTTGGGGATGAATTTTTAGTTGCTGGAGCAGAGATTTGAATGCTGGGCGCATTTCTTTGAGTTTGGGGGAGGTGAAATTTAACAAAATATCCCAACCAACAAACTGAGGTGAAATTTCAAAAGAATTTATAAGGGATAGTACAAAAATACTCAGTGGCTGTGAGGACCTATTTGAACCCATTGCTAGAGTGATCCTTGAATTCCCTAATGAAGTCAAGGCCCCACTGTTGAAAAGGTGCCACTCCTACAACTGGCTGTAAAGGTAAGGTTTCTAAATGCTGTTTCCTAGTAAACAGCTGGCACTGTTGGAATGACCTAACATATTTGTGGATATCAGTGAATCTGGTAGGCCAACAGTATCTTGCCCTTAGTATCTTATGCGTTGTGGTTCGGGCAACATGATGTCCACCATAAAATCCCTTGTGTAACTCTTCCATTAATGTTTTGTCCTCTTCCTCATCAACACATCTTAGAATAAGGCCATTGGGATTCTTCCAACCAAGGCCATCTTGGATAATACAATATTTTGATGCTTTTAACCTTAGAGCCCTTCTCTTATGGTCTACAAGATGGTCGGGACATAATAGATTTTTCAAGTAATAAATAATGTCTATGTACCATTCATGCCTTTCTAACTCATTCATAACCGCAACTATCATACCAGGGATTCTTCATCATTCATATTCAACGCCCTTTCATTACCCTCAACTAGCATCTTGGCTAAACTTTTACCCTTCACTAGTTTAGTAGGTCTAATCTTCAAATCATATTCCTAAATCCTAGACACCCATTTTTCACGTGTTCCAAGGAAATCTTGTTGAGTAAGGATGTCTTTCATGGTAGCATGCGGGATGTATGCAATGATCTTCAAATATGCCACATAATGCCGAAAATATTTCAAGGATTGCATTAGGGCGTGAGCTTGCTTCTCCATTATAGTATAATTCAAAGGTGAGTCCTTGAGCACTTTGCTCATGAATGCTATTGGTTGCTCTTAATTGCTATCATTTTTTTGCAAGAGGACAACGGCTACCGTTTATTCCAAGGCAAAAGAGAAGACTTGAAACTCCCTCGAATGGTCAAGACTCACTAAGATCAGTGCCGCAGTTATATCATTCATAGTGGTTTTGAAGGCAGTTCTAGTGTGGTCATCCCATTTGAACTCTTTATCTTTCTTCGAAAGGTTAGATATTGGCTTGGTGAGTTTGGAAATGTTTGTGATAAACCTCCTAATAAAATTTATCTTTCCGAAGAAAGATTGTATAGCCTTCTTGGTTTCTAGTAGGGGAATCTTTTGGATGGCTTTGATTCTAGCAGTATCAATCTTGCCCTCGATTGGAAATAACATGCCCAAGTAATATCCCTTCATCCACTTCAAAGATTGATTTCTTCAGATTCAAGGATATGCCATACTTCTTATAGATATCCAAATTTTCCTTAAGTGATGCACATGATCCTTTTTTTCTTTAGAAAACACGGTTAAATCATCATTATAGATCTTGTGATTTTCCCAATCAAATCCCTAAAAGCATAATCCGCATCTCTTTGAAAAGTTGATCTTGCATTCATTAGTCCAAAGTGCATTTTGAGATACTCATAAGCCCCCCATGGAGTTGTGAATGTAGTCTTGTTTCTATCTTCTTCCTTCACCAAAACTTGGTTATATCTTGAAAATCCTTCAAGCAACGACAACATTCTTGCACCTGTCACTCTTTGTCACATTTTATCCATATTTGGTAGAGGATAATTGTCTTTCAATGATAATTGGTTAATATTTCTAAAGTCAATGCATAGTGTAATCTCACTAGTTTTCTTTCTTACCACTACCAGGTTTGCAAGCCAAGATAAGTGTTAGGTAAGGGCAATAATTTTAGCTGCGGGTATCTTTTCTAATTCCTTTTTGAAAAGGGGAAGGAGTTTTGGATTTATCCTTCTCAACTTTTGCTTGAAGGGTTTGTCATCTTTCTTTAATGGGATGATGTTCTGAATTATATCCTCTTTGTAAGCATTTAGGTCATCATATGACCAAACAAAGACATCTTGGTACTCCTTGATTAAATTTTCTATTTTTCTTCTTTCTTCCTTAGAACTGCCTTTTCCAATCTTTATTATTTTGGGACTGCCTTAGAGCGAAAGATTGGGCTCGGTTGGAGAGATTTCAGACCTTGCTTCTAAGGTGCATCATCAGATGCAAACGTACAGTTCCACAGTCCATTATTTAGGTAGAGTTTGGTGTCCAAACATTTCACCTTGAGGTTATCTTTCGCTTGGTCTCTTTCCTTCATAGAGTCAGATATTTCAGGGACTCTGCTACCAAGAGAGAGCGGTACCCCTATCTTGCACTTTTCTCCACAGAGGCCCTCGCTTCGGATTGCTCCACATGCTGTGCACGAGGTTGGTTTTTAGAGGCATCCCGATTTCTTTAGTCGATGACCATCTCCCTAGAGCGCGTTCCCCCCTTAAAGTACTCCTTAGATGTGTCAATCCATTTCTTGCCGTTTGGATATAGTGAATTGGGACATTAGAGAGGATATATATAGATTATATATTTAGGTCACCTGAACCTAACCCCCAACGAGCCTGGGCTCGAAGATGTCTTTGTACTTGGAGCACTTTTTGGTGTTGTGGGATGGTATCATTGTCCGCCCCCCATACACGTACGGACATTGGATGCATTCACTCAGTAATGTCCCTTTCCAAATAGGAGCTCCAGAGAGGAGGCTAAATGGCCTAAACAACCCCGTTAGACTATAACCAGGGCCAAATAGGGGTAAACAGGGTTACTAGAGGTCTTTCCAGTCAAAGGTGTTATAATTGGAAAGTGACATTGAGCTAAAAGTGCTTTTAAGCCAACTTGAGCTAAAAATAGAACATATGAGCTAAAATTAGAAGTCAACAACGAATTAATATGAGCTAAAATTAGAAGTCAACAACGAATTAATGTTTCAGAAGCTATAAGAGAAGGTACAATGACCTAATTCATCATTATGCAAATTTTGACTTCTCATTGAGGAGAGAGGCGCATCTTAGGAGAGATAGTTCAGTGGATTCCAGGAGGAATACACCAGTGGCTGATTTCAGTGTTGAGAGACACACCCTAGTCATCGGGGAGATGACACGTCACACAGGTCTTCCATCAATCTTCAACAACATTTCTACAGGATTCAACAGTAGGGGCGCACTTGTTCAGGGAGAGGGCGCAACTTCTGAGGAGGCTTAGTGGATCGACTTGTCCCACTCAGGGAGAGTTCAGAGATTCCCCTCCGACCCAGTTGAGAGGAAGGCAAGGCACATCTTTCACTTGGTTTCTCGTCAGATTCCGAGGGAGGAATCATCTGGGGCACATTTTCCAGACATTGGGAGTGCGGCACTTGGGGAGGACACATTCAGGGTTCTAGAGCGATCATAAGAGCAGATCCAGGGAAACCCTTCCGACCCATTTCACAGTAGACTAGGGCGATCAGTTTGAGACACATATCAGCCAATTCCGACGGTGGAATAACTAGGGCACAATTTTCTAGTAGCAGAGGAGCACATTCCCCCAGGGGGATCCATCCGAGGTCCAGACACACCAATAGAGGGTCCTGTCAGTCACCAGGACTGAGAGGGACAACATGGCGCACTGTTTGGGATAGTTTCTAGGCCGATCCGAGAGATCTAGCCACCCGAGAAGACTTTCTGGACTTGCAACAGTTACCGTGTGAGTTGCCATAGCTCTAGATCATCCATTGATCCCGTAGTGTTCATCTATTATCGGGTATTATCGTTTAGTTTGCTTATTGTATTCCGGCTAAGATCCTTTTGTCATTGATCTAGCCGAGTGATTCATTTTATTCAGCCGCATTCGACATTTGCACTCCGCAGAGATATCATAATATAAGCTTTGCTACCTTTTGTCGTAATTGTTATTTGTATGCTCATTTATATGCTGTAAACCATTAATCATACACACATATTAGCAAATATTCCTAGACTAGCCGAATATGGGATATTACACACTCAGGATCCCTCTGGGATAGCTCCGGGTCGGTTCTCATTGACTTCAAGTGGGGATTGATCACCATATCCCACGTTTGATAGGATCTGCCAGATGTGTCACCTACATTAGCCAAAGACAAAGATGCACCTCATTTTCTAGTGCCCGGTATACTATGAGATCAGAGGACGTTACTACTGCCTCTACAGGGACTCAGGGGGTTCCCTCTCTACTTTCTCCCAATATCAAGATTAGAGGTGCCTAGTTCTTTTCATCAGGGAGATTTTCAGTCACAGATCCCAAATTTTGCATCCCCCCCCAACCTCCTGCAGACCAGAGGATTACCTCATAATTTCATGCCCTTCCATCAGATCGAAGAAACAAACAATAGGCCGAGTTCCAGAGTACTTTAGACTGTAGAGTGGTGAGACCTCGAGTCTCCTCCTAGCCTCCCCCTGGGAGATCGATCGATATGTTTGAGACTGATTCGGAGATGAAGGACCATAATCCGATCACACATCCTCATAGTGACAAAGGGTTCAACTCTAGACAGATCCAGAGCAGGGCACCTCTCACCCGTTGGATTTCCTTCAAGCCCCAATGGAGTAATCAGAGATCTATTCATAGTTTTTTTTGTTCGACCTCGGATGGTAAGAGAATTGAGCTTCCTCGCTCTTACATCCCCCTAGGGTCATACAGTAAGATCCCCTTATGGTACTTGAGGACCCTGACAGCGAGCCAGTGTGATCCTTGTCGCTCCCCTTGCCATCGGTCATCATATCCAAGAGACCTTGACCTCATTGGCTTCATCTTTATATATCTCTCTCTTTGCTTCTTGACTAATATCGAGTTGTCCAACTCCTACCTTGGACACTCACTTTTGTATCACCATACCTATAATACTGTCATATACACTTTATTTATGGTCTTAGCTACACTTAGTGCTTAGCCTTGTCAGATATTTACCTAGACAGTACTTTCGGTTTTCTTGTATCTTTCTTTCTCTCATTATATAGGAATTGCTTTTGCACTCCCGCATTGTAATCACACTAGATGTATCCTTTAGTCCCATTGACCTACTTTTGTGGTCATTTGTTGGACATTAATAAAATTATGTTATCCTATCTTATCTTATGTATTCCTTGGGTTTGCTTTCATCAACCTTTTTCTTATACACATCATGTCGATCAAAAATCCTTTCTAAGGGGACCAAATCCCTTGGAATTCTATTACTCCCAAGTAAATCGATTACTTCACAAACTTCACTCAAGCTCTTCCAACTCATTTTATTATTGGCAAACTCTTAAGCACTTTTCATGAATCTTTCCACCTGTGCAACTTCATGAAACACTTGCCAATGGTAAAAATTAATTGAGATAGAGGGTCTATAAAGAATATCCATTTTGACTTCCCTGGATGTGATTTAACCTGATTGGCTAATGGAAGCGGTCACAACTAAGGCATCAGCTTGGGTGTTCTCTCTTTTGGGATAGCCTTGATGGAAAAGGCATCGAAAAGGTCTATGATACCCATCACTGCTGGCCTATACCTTTG
Organism: Picea engelmannii; assembly: GCA_009831015.1. Lineage (NCBI taxonomy): Eukaryota > Viridiplantae > Streptophyta > Pinopsida > Pinales > Pinaceae > Picea > Picea engelmannii. The sequence goes on along the minus strand of ML779928.1, from coordinate 562,194 downwards.
TAACTTTCATATTTTGTGGCATAAATATTTCTAACTTATAAAGCTATAAGTTCATAATCCCCAAAAAATTCTAGCAACTTAATGCCCATTTCTATAGCCAACTCAAGTCCTAGGAGTAGAGCTTCATACTCGACAATGTTGTTTGTAGCTTCAAACTCCAATCTATTGGAAAAACTTAGTGTGTCACCCCGAGGAGAGGTAAAAGTAACACCTGCATCGTTACATGATTGAGATTGGGCTCCATCACAATACAATGTCCAAATTCCATATTCAACCCCTTTTGTTTCTTCTTCCTTGATTTCAGGGGCTAAGAAGTGGGAAAGAACCGCATAGCTACCCATGTCATCATCTAAGGCACAAACAAATTCATTCATGGGTTCTCTTTGATCCTCAATAGGGAACCTCCTAAACTGTTCCCTATGCAATGCCATAAAAGTGCCTTCAGAAGTTGGAATAATTGCATAGGAAAGGTCCATTTGCAGGAAAGCCCCAAAATAGAATCCCACTTCCTATATAATAGTAGTCCCTAAGATTACGTGATATCTATGATAACCACATCGATTAAGATCGCGATATCTGGATACACAACAAATCTTACAATCAAGTTTTTAATTAGGCCAAACACTTTGACTTCTCTAGCATCCATGGCACACACATTTCTATACGGCATGTTATCCCCATTTTGTGGATAACTAACGAGATCATGTCTTGAGGCCCTTAGGTTGCAGATATGGAGTGTTGAGAGACTACATGACCAACATTACCTTTTTGCATAGATGGAAAACTCACTCACCACCACAGATGGTCACAGATTTGCAGATGACATCCACCACACCAGCTGGCTTCTGGAAGGCAGTGGGCCTTGCTTCATGAGCTACAAGTTAGTATTATGGTGAGCATCATTTCAATATTTAAGCCATTTGATTATGTTGTATCTTAGATTGCTCTAGATTTCATGACATGTGCTTGGGCATTATACCCTTTTCCCTGCTTCACCTTGTTGGTTGACATTGTACCCTAGTAAGTGGTTTTCCTTGGGGATGGGTTTTCTATTGGGAACTCCCTTAATGAGCCATCGTACTGTTCCCAACCATACTTACCACTTTATATCATTATTCCCCTCCATTTCATTATCTCTTGGGATTTTAGGGTGTATTGACCCAAGAAGGGGTTTTCCCTCATTCTATGGGAAGAAGGGGCTAAAGGCCCAGAGGGGTGATGTTGGGTAAAAGATAAAAGCCTTGTATAAACCTTCTAGATGCTTCGCCCAGGGATCACCCAAGAAAACAATGAAACACTTATCTTTGAATAAAGGGGACCTACAATATAATAAAGAATGCTTAAAAGGTTAGTTGAAGGATAAGAGGTCTCATCACGAGCCAACCTATCACGTCCATGAATATCTAGTGGTATGACATTACCATTACGTGGTCACCAAACTAGGGTAATGGCTCTCAGTTGCATGGTTGAGAGAAAGGGGGTCTCATCATGAGCCAACCTTCTCATTTCCATTAGGTGTTTGTGGGTGACATGCCATCACCTGGTCACCACGCCAGGGCAGTGACCTTCAACCTCTCCTTATGTTATATTGAAAGAAAATAAAGAAAGAAAGATAAAAGGCAATTGATGGGCTTGGAAAAAGTACATTGCGGACGAAGGTACCACACACCCTCTACAAAGGCACCCATGAATGAGACACTACAACTCCTTATATGTCATGAGCCCTATGCCCATTGAGTCTTGACTCCAACCACTTCATCCACTTTACATGGCTTAGAGAGGGATCTCTTGGAAACTCTCCTTGACCTAGGGCAAGATCTACCCAATAGGACACCTTGTCAACCCTCCCATTTCAAGCTTGACAAGTCGCATAGCTTTTTTGAAGTAAGTTTGAATTGTTAATTGTTTGATATAGTGATCTTTGATGCACATGCTTAGATGGATTATTTATTGATTGGATTCACTTATCATGATGTTATGACTTGAGATCCTTGGAGGGCGTGCTCATTTGTCTTTGCAGGACCTAGTTGGTGGACAG
>ML779928.1:500970-512230 GCA_009831015.1 Picea engelmannii | reverse complement strand
CCACAAGACAAGATGTACCTTGGATGGTCATCCTAATGGCTAGACTAGGGGAAAGGGATGGATGAGCGGGGTTTTAAGATGAAAAAGTGAGAAAATGAGGGGAGCGGACGATGGTTCTTCAAACCCCCTTTGGTGGCTAACCACAACCCATGAATACCAACTCGCTAAGCTACCCAATCAATCACCCCAACAGTGGTCAAGTAGAGTAGTGTAAGATCCAAGCAGTCATCTGAAATGAAAGAGATCTAATGCATACATAAGAGGGTCATAATGATCAAATGTGACACATACCATGATACCTCGGACCAATTACCTCATGGAGCAAGAACCTTTTCTGATGCAAGCCCAGGCCGGTAGTGATGGAGGCTGGTACTGCTGGCGGAACAAAGCTGGCTGAGAAGAAGGAGATGGGTCCTCCAGGACCATGCTCAGGTCGCTCCTGCTCTCGGTACTCCATGTCTATGACCATGTGGGCCTCGAGACATGATCTCCTAGTTATCCCTAGATATCGGGGATAACAACTCCTAAACTTGAGGTACGATTCACCCAATAGGTCACTTTGTCAACCCTCCCATACCCAAACTTGACAAAATGCATAGGGTCTTTGAGCACTTGTTTATTTTGATGAGGTGGTTTTGATGTACATGCTTGGATGGCTCTTTAATTGACTTGATGTATTTATGATGATGCATTTGACTTGAAATCCTTGGAGGGCATATCCATTGTCTTTTCAGGACCCAATTGGTGGATAGATTTGGAAGAACAAGCCTAGCTTGGGCTGCCTTAGGGCTTGAAGCCCACAGGTTGGATACCATGGCCCATGCACTGGACGATGATGCTAGCCTTTGGAGGCTTGAGAGGCACCTTGGAGGACCCTTCCTAGCCCTTCATCACCCCAACGACCTTCCTTTGGAGGCTAGAGCCCACATTTAGGGGGCGATGTCATGCATGAGCTAGGGTTTTTGGTGGTGGTGATGTTATTGGTTGACACTTGGCGTCTTTGGATGAAGAGGAACACCTTGAATATCATAGTTCTTGAGGAGAAGGCCTTTGGAGGCCCAACGTGTCATCCCCACATCCTTCTTTTGATGCCAAATCGTTGCCCTAGAAGGGTGATGTCATCATTATTTTAGGGTTTCTTATGTGCAAAATCAAATTTAAATTCGTAAAGGGGAAAAATAAGGGTTGTTGGCCCCTTACTTTGTGGTTTACCCTAAAATTAGGTGGACAAACACTTTTAGTAGGATTTGTATAAATAGAGATCATTTCTATTTCATTTGGATCATAGCTCTCCCGTTGTGAGAAGACTAGTGGCTGAAATTTATGCCCTACTTGGGCAATTTGGTATCTCTCTCTTGTGCAAATGATTTTTGGTGATATTTATTGGTGAATTGTTGAGCTAAGGTGGTGTGCACCTCTTGGAGACTTCTTCTCTGTTGATTTTTCAATGTGTTAGGTTAAGCATGAAGTTTATTCCATTTTATCATTTAATCATAACCATAAATGTTGCAGCAACCAAGATCACAAGAAGAAGCACCATGCACAAGAACACAAAATGTATCCTGGGAAACCCTTCTCAACAAGGGAAGAAAACCCAACCAAATCCTTTGCTATATTCTTCAAGAGAAAGACCTTCACCACCAAGAAAGACCTTAGCACACAAGAGGGTGTTCAAACCCTAGAACTCTAGCGCCCAAGAGAGGTGCGCACCTTTTGCCAAAGAAGTGTACTTGCTGAAATTTACAAACTCACAAGAAATATATAATTCCACAATGGGGAATCTTCCCTTACTTATATTAGACTTGTCCTATCAACTGAAGTGCCTATTGGCTCAATAGGGCCGACCTCTCTAAGTCACTTTATAATTCATTATTATTATTATTATTATTATAATTAATATTGACCGGATTAATTATATTTTACATTTATTATTAATTACATTAAGGTGGGGCCGACCTGTACCCTTTACATAACAATTAGGGTTACATGTGGGTCCGACTCTTGAACAATATATAGCAAAGGATCTGATACACCCACTAGTGCTCATCCACTAGGGGCACATCCATAGGGATATCATAACTCTGGTTCACTGCATTACACATAAGAACCAGATCTTCACATGTTCACCTGTGCTCGTCCACATGCACGTCCACTCTACAGATCTTCTTTCCCACTGCCTCATACAGGAGAACCATCTGGACTCTTCTCGTCAACTTTGCTTGCTCAGAGGAGGCTAATACATCATCTTCATTTCTGTTCACATGACGATGCACCCAACACTTTGGGATTTTACACGTTCACCTTGTGCTCAGCCACAGGCACATCTTAACTCAACAGATTGCCTTTCCCACTGGATAATCATCTGGAGTTCTTCTCAACTCTTTGAATGGAGGAGGTCATCTCTACGTTCCTAGCTCTGTCTCAGGCAGGAACCATGTACCCTTCTTAGGGGCTTTCTCTCAGGTTTGTAAGCTGAGAGAAAGACTCACATAGCTGCAATGATCCACACCTCACAGGTTTGTAAGTTGGAGAATGTCTCACATAGCTGCAATGATCCACACCTCACAGGTTTGTAAGTTGGAGAATGTCTCACATAGCTGCATTCATCAACATTCTCTTGCTCATGAATGGTAATTGCTTGGTGAACTAGGGTTTGATCTTGCATCTCTTTTGGATTTGGTAAGGAAAATCTGCAATTGTTAGTTCTTCTTGCTTGTTTCGTGATTATTGTTGGTTGAAACCCTAGGAGGAGTATAAATGCATACACCCTCCATTAAGCTTCATCTCATTTGCTAGTTTACAAGTCATTTATTGCAAGGTTGCTATGAGGAGTACAAGGGTGTACACCCTCCTAGATAATATATACCTTAGGTTGATTTGCATGCCCTAGGGAGTAAGAGGATTTACACCCCTAGGGATTTTGTTGATCTAACTCATGCTTTTCAAATCTCCATTCACCCAAATTTTAAAGGCACTAATCTGAAGTTTGCATTGGAGAAATAAATTGTTTGCATTGGTAAACATGATTTAGTGAGATATTGATATTGTTCAAGTTGGGATCTATTCTTGACGCTTTGAGGTTGCTAAGGCCTCTAGGGTGTCTAGGTTTGCTTAGTCTTCTTGGAGCTATAACTAAACAAAAGCTACAGCCATTAGGGCTGCAGCAAATTACTCTCTTTTGGATTTGTAACTCACATTTCAACCATCAAAATTTGCTAGCAAGCTGCCATAATAATATACTAATCTCAGTGCACTTTCTAGGTGGTTTACTTGTACTTTTTTGTGGGTTGAAATTTTCTGCTGTAGCAATAGTTTGCTACAGCCATAAGGCTGATAAATCATAAAATATCTCTGCAATACTTGTTTATAACAGCCTTAGTTTGTTGCTAAAGTCTTGTGCTTTCATACCTGAGTTATATTAGTGACTGCTAGCTTATCTTTTGCATCATTTACTTGACTTTTAACATCTTGTTAGCAGCTTTAACAATCATTTACTTGCTGATATATATCTCTGTTGACTGCTGCAAATAGGGACATCAAGCTAAACTTGCTTGTCCACTTAACTTTAAGTTTGCATACTCGTCTTTTCTTGTGTCTCGGGCAGGTACAATCATCTTCTGCAGGTACTCAAGTTTCTTTGCAACTATTAACCACTTCCGAGACTCATTTCCAAGCTATCTTCCACTTAGTATCTTGACCTATAGGGGTATCACTTCCATAGTCTCACTTTCCATCTCATTTCCCCCTAGGGTCACCTGGGATTCCCCCCTTGTGTTGGATTTTTCCTTCACTAAAGTGAGGGGAGGGTTTATCTGAGGTGATAGTGGGTAAACTCTCCCACCGTTATCGCCATCTTGTGGATTGGGTCGGGCTTTGCCCAACATATAGTTTGCACGATAACAGGGTTCATGAAGAAAGCCCAGGAGAAGGCATGAAGAAGAGAGAGATATCTTGATTGTACTTGGAGAGATTACTCTTGTGAATTCTAGAGTTTGCTCTTGTGAAGATGACGACGTTGGAGGTGATGGTCACTTGTACACATTCATTCGTCACACACTTGTGTTAGAGATGTGAGGAGTGGAGCGCACCACTCTCTTCTCCTTAGTACTCTTCATTGTATTATCACTCTTTGTCTTGGACTACTAGGGTTATTGGAGAAGTTCTAGGGATATTGTACGGTTAGGGTTTCACCCTAAGGAAGATGTTGGGGTTGTGATGAGCCCTAAAGTGTAAAGAAGCATTCTTACTGTAGCTCTTGTGAGAGAAGAAGACTAGGGTTTTGGAAACCCTAGTGCTACTTGTTATGCTTGATTGAGGAGGAGAAGAGAAGGTGACGTCTTTGACACTTGTGAGAGACAAGTGTTAAAGCCAAGGACTTGTTGGTGTTGATGCTACCTTGTTGTGGATCTTTGGTGATGGCAAGGGTTTTCATTGTATTCCCTAGCTAGGGTTTTTAGAGATAGATATTGTACCAGCTTTGTGATAAAGTTGTGGTATGTACATGTACGCCATTCATTTTTTATATATATTAAGTTTTCAGCTGTCCAAAATTGTGTAATTGCAGATTTGATTTTCAGCCTGTGTTATCTTCTTGATTGGGTAATTTCCAGCACTTGTTGTTCATGCTGATTTGACATAACATAGGGCTGAAATTGTTAAGTGATGTAACATATAACTTGAAGATAAGAGAAAAGGTTTTCTGCTGTAAAATCTGATGCAATAAAGTGATTTTCAGATCTGTTATATGCTTGGGTAAGTGTGCCCCAAGGGCTGTAACTGGTTGGCATTGAAGTATATTTGTTTGGTATCTTTTCGCTTGAGTTGCTTAGTGATTTGGACTGAAAGGAAGTGAAGTATTTGCTTCTGTTCACTGCTGTAATTAAATACTTCAAAATTCAAATCAGCCCTAATGCTGAAAATATACAGGGATTAGATCCGGTAAACCTCCATTGAGAGGTGAAATTTCTGAATTTGCATTAAAACTCAGATTCACAAAATTTCTACAAGGACCAGTTGGGCTTGACATCCTCTCTCTCTCTCTCTCTCTCTCTCTCTCTCTCTCTCTCCTCGCTCAACACTGAGACCTCCAGTGTCTGGCCTTTCTACTGTATCATTGCACTTATATTACTATTGTATCTTTTGGTTAGAATGTTAGTGAATAGCTTAGCTAAACACTTAGTTATTCTTCCTTCTTATTTTCATTTTTTCTTTCAGCATTGATACAGGAGTGGCTTTTGTACTTCCACATTGTATTCACACTGGCTGTACCTTTTAATCTCATTGACCTACTTTTGTGGTCATTTGTTGGACATTAATAAAGTTATCTTATGATTGCTGTGGTGAAGTGTAGTAGGAACAATTTTTTCAACTTGCAAAACAACAAGTATTCTCCTCAACCAAACCGCCCCACCTCACAACCTGCAATTGCTGCTGCTCTATACTGTGCTTAAATGGAAGGAGGCACTACTGCATGCTGCTTCTTACTCAACCAAGAAACTGCACTTGTACCAAGGCTGAAAACCTACCTAGTCGTGGACTTCCTCTCATCAACTGAACCTGCCTGATTTGAATTTGTATAACCTGTCAGCTGGAAATCTTTCCTTCTATCATACATGATGCCATACTTCAACGTATGTCTTCACATTCCTGAAAACTCTCTTGGTTGTTTTCCAATCTTCAGCCTTACGGGCCGTCATAATTCTGGAGATAGAGCTGACTATAAAAGAAAGAAAGAATCTCTCTCTTAAATCCTTTAAATGCAGAAATAATCTCTCTCTAAAATTGCCAGTTTACACTTCTAAGGCGACTTTAATATTACATACAAAGAGATATGCTATCACTGAAGATATTTTTCATGCAAAGAAAAATACTAGCTGTGATTCAAAATATGACAATTGCATATTAATTTTAGTAAAATATTAATACGTTTCTAAAGTGTTCATCATGATGCTAGAGCATTCAAGATGGCATGACCTTCAAGACAAGGTTGCAAATTCCCATGCATCCCCACTTGGATTTTCTTTGAAACCAGGTTCCTAAGTGCATCATGGTTTTTAATGTCCATATCTATGCTTTCATAGTCCAAAAACAATTTGGTCTCTTACCATTATTTACTGGACATACAATTTGTATCATGTCCCATGATTAAAGAATTTTGCTTAAATTAGAATAAAGCAGCATTGAAATCTTGATCACAAGTATGGATGTGTGCAATTCTTAACTCATTTAACACCTCAAAGTTCAAACATTTCAGATGGCTGCTTGAGTGAGCTCTATGTTGGCTTCTGTTTTTAAGCTGAAGCTTGCATAGAAGCATAGTCCAATTATGAAAAGTTCAATAATTATTTAGTTACTCTAGCTTAACATTTTGTTCACTTAATGTCATCATAGTATTGCTGTATATACAACGCAAGCATGAATAAACTGGAAATTCCCTGCAGACTCTAATGACTTTAATGCTAACCTATCAGACCTCTGTATTTTCTTCATATTCTGATAAATGAAATTGGCCATGCTATTTTTTCTGTACACATTTGTTTTTTGTTGTTTTGGATGACATGATATTGAGAGGGTTCTGGCTTTGTAATTCTCGTTTTGAGTATGAGCGATGCCCTTTCTGATGAAGTGCTGTCTAACTATAAACCTGTATAGTATTGAGCATACAAATTGGTTATTTGGAGGAATCTATCATCTTTTGATCTCTGCAGTCTGTTTCTATCAGACATCCCTTTGGTTCTGTTGGGACCCAGTAAATAAACACACCTGCAACTGTGTAAATCCATACTGCAAAGCATCCCCTTGATGCTTTGAAGGCTAGTGAAAGCATCTTGTTTCCATTGCTCAGTAAATTTCCTAGGATTTTTATTGCTTAGTTGTACTATCTATCTATGCATGTTCCATTGTCATTCTAGGCAATCGGATATTTTTCCGTAGTCAAAACTTGCAATCTGAGTAAGGTTATTGGGGATTACAGTTTATTCATAGATTGTGGTTCACCAAACTCTTATAGAGAGGAGTTATCAGTGTCACAGCTATGCTGATTGGATCTTTATCTGACGCACTTCTTTGGTACTTCTAGTGTGAGCCTGTTGGCAGAATTGCAGATATCATTCAAATACCAGCATTTCTATGTCGCCAGGTTAGTTCCTCTTACCATTTTGTAATAGTTTGTTCTTCCTGCCAATATAAACAAAAACACATAAACTACATGGATATGATTATATTAAACATTGTTCTCAAATAAGTGCATGGTTAATTTCTGTTTTCATGAATGCACGTTGCTGAGTGCTTTCCAATGAAGGAGAATGTTTATATTATTGTACGTCAATACTTCTTTCTACTTAGCACAGTACTTTGGTATGGTTCTGATGAAGTTTTGTTAGTGGCACAGACAGATCTTCTTGAATCTGCAGCAAAGACAGGGAAAATTGTTAATATCAAGAAAGGTCAATTTTGTGCTTCATCGGTGAGCAATTTAATCTTATACTTGATTCTTTGGCTTCATTAAAACTTGTGTCAGCACTTTTCACATCATTGTTATTTCTCTCTGTGTTTATTGTTTTCTTTTTGTTCGTAAGTAAAAGAATTATCATATCACCATGTATAGAATAGTACTTTTTCATCAGGTAGACTTGATATCAACTTCTCTCGGACCTGATCTCTGCACTATTCATCCTTGCACCTGAAACCGATAACTTTTGTACAACATTGATAAACGTTCTGTGAATGCTTTTATTTTTTAGTAGTTTTACAATGCCAAGAGTGACTATCATAAAATTTTGCTCTCTAAATGATCACGTCTAAAAGAGATAACCACTATCAACTACTCAAAAGCTGATCGATGTTTAGTTCTATGATAAAGCTACAAAATTGATGAATATTTTGTTCTTCATTTGGTCTCCTTACTTTTGTCCCAGCTTGATCATTGAGTGCATTATCCTTTGATAATGGCTCCTTGTCATGAATAATACACTCTTATAGATTTTCTTTCATGTCTTGTGGCATGTCTCTCTGCAACTTTCAAAATGGAAAATACATTTGTTAATTCTCATATTTCTTGAATCACAATGTCCAACTTAGAATTAGGTTTAGATCGCTCATTATCGGGCTTCATAACCTTATTTATTATTAATTTTGAGTTGCCTTCCAAAATCCGCTCTTGTATGTTGATTTAATGCTATCTTAAGCCCTTCCTTTGCTGCAATTGCCTTGCCAAAGTTAGTAGAAGCTTCTCCTATGCATAAATAGAAATTGGATCTCTTTGGCGATTTTACAATACACCTCCAATTCCAACTTTTTGGGGATTACCTTTGGAAGCCCCATCAATTTAAGCTTATAGAAGGGGAGACTCCAATGTAATGTACATAAATACACATCATAGACTAATATGTTACATAATAATAATAATAATAATAATAATTATAATTATAATTTGTCACCAGTGTTCGTAACCCTTCAATGACCAGCTGATGAGTTGACACCTGTGGAAGCAAAACTGCTACTTAAAACAGAGCATACCAAAATATCTGTTATTGCAGATTGATTACAATTTACAACTACAAGCAAATGTCGGCTTGAGTGACATGTTATTCTCAAGATTAATAGCTGTTTGGAGCATATAGGCAGGACATCAACTATCACACTGTATATTTACTCACCATGGAGCTCTGGGAAATAGGGAATTTGGGCAATGGTAATCTATTGGAGCTGCCATACTCACTATGTTATCTACCCATTCAAAATCACCTGGAACCAGCCATACTTCCTGTAATATCTAACATAGGCAAATTGCCTTGAGTGCCTCAGGAAGCAACATGTTTTTGGGCTGCGAATAAAGTGAATCGAACCATCAAGAAATTGAAGTTGCCTCAAATTGAAGGTTAAAATAAAAAAAAATGAAGGCAAAGAGGAAAGACCCACAGGTAATACTTTTCCCTTGATACCCTAATCGCCTTGGAGAAAAGATTTTTATAATTAATATTAAGATATTAGAAGATTGGCTTAGTTAAAGGTTATTATTTCTTACTAAGAGAAAGGAGGACTATTTCAAGTTTATGAGATCACTGCACATTTGTGAAACTTGGGAGTAACTATGGCATTCTCATATGAAGATGCATATAGACAATTTTTAGAAATTTCGATTCCTATGCAATTTTAGAAATTTCACCTCAACCTTGAGGTTTCCTGGATCTATTTCCTGTGAACTTTCAGCCTTAGGGCTGAATCCGAAATATCAAATTATAACCGAAAATACTTCACTTCTCTTCAACTCAATTCACGAGGTTTCCCAAGAAAATAAATACCAATCAAATTTACTTCAATGCCACAAAGTTTCATCCCTTACGACATGTTACCTCTCAAACCCTCACTTCTTGAGATAAAGTCCTAAAGCTCAAGCAAGGACTTGGAGGAACTAAGAGGGAAGGCCACTGTCACCTCACCAACCCTCTTCAAACTTTAGGTTGATTCTCCTCCAGCTCAAGGGGGGCTTCCCGATAATGGGATTGTTGGAATTTTAGGCAATTGGTTCAAAGGTGAAATGAAGAGTAAATTCCAGCAAAACAGTTTTATGAGTTTAAAGAAAAGGAAATGGATGGATGGACTGAAGTTCAATGTCTTATCATTGGGCACACATGGTATGTTACACCCCAGATTATCTGCAGTGTACACTATATTTTTTCACGAGATGTGACCACTCCGACATGCCCAAAGTGTGATAATTTCTTTGTACCTTGCAATGCTGTGATGCTTTTGATGTACAAATGTTGGTTAGAGGTTACTCAGATCCCCTCATGTGGACAATCATGAGTCATGACAAGTCTTTTTAGTCCCCATTCTCAGGGTGCTTGGTTTTATTGCTCCGATCGACTACCACTTTGGAGGTGGTAACTCCCTCTGATGTTGGAAATTTATGTTCTGGGTAGGTATGCGGGCATTCTGAGGTGGATCTACTAGAATACATGATTTACAGGGCCTCTAGATATTTACTTATTATTATTTTCTTTGTAAAAGGTGATTGCGCTTTGTAAGGGTTGTTATACCCACGGTTTAGCACACCTTACCCACATGGACCATCTCTTTCTTATGTATGTACCACACTTGGGCCTTCGGAGGCTATTCTGCACATGATTGTCCAGTTGCATGTTTTTTGAGGCAATATAACATGCATAACATAGATTTTGAGGCATTGGCCACACTCTCTGAGGCACAAATGGGCTATTTGCACCCACATGGACTCCCTCTACACTCGCCAAGTGTCAGATGCTAGAACGTCCCCCTCTTTTTGCACCTTTTTCAAGCCTTTTTCTCACTAAAGGAGGGCCAACCTTTCTTGGGGGTACTTATGACAGCCGTGGGGCATTTTGGAGCATGATTTGATGATGTGGAGGTCACTTAAGTGACTTGGCACTTGACTTGGGTTACTTTGGTCCTTACCTTGTGATGTGGATGCACTTTATTGCTACCTTTGATTACTTTTGCAGAAATTTGAAGAAGCCATCCACTTTAGGGCCCTTTTTTGGGGTTTGGGGTGAGGCCGCCCCTAAATTTGAGGTAGATGTTGAAGAAGCAATGGCCAATGAATATTCCTTGCCATGTTTTGAGGTTCCCCAAACCTTTTTCAAGTGGAAAGCTGTACCAAAAAATCCAAATCAGTCTTCTTAGAAGCTTAACGTCATTTTTGTTATTGGGGCTTTTAAGGCCCATTTTTTGACTTGGAGGGTTAATCCCATGCTTCATGTGTTAAGGTTTAAGCTATTATTAGAGTTCTTTTCATTTCACTAGATAACAATAGCATAAGATAGGATCATTGAGAAATACACAATCACAAGAGACACATCATTTATCCTGGGAAACCCTCATGGGGGAGAAAACCCAGCAAAACTTCCTTATTATAGATAGCCAATACAATGCCAAGAGATAACTCAAACAAATACAGAAAATCCTCTCCCAAGAATGCACCTCTCTCTCTTTCTCTCTCTTCTCCAATTGCAGCTTCGAAACTTGCTTCTCAATGAACAAGTGAGTGTGTGTCTAAATGAGGCGTAAGCCTCCTTATTTATACAACTATGGCATGTGTGGACGGAGGTGTCTCTTCACTGGCAAGCCCGACTTCTTCTTCTGGGTGGTTATAACCACCTTTAATATATTCTGGGGCTGACTTCTTATTCTGCCTATTACAATTATGTTTTGACCAATCCACAAAAGGGGATTTGGTCTTTTACAATAGCCGACATGATCAATCCGCAATAGGGGATTGATC
>ML779928.1:453232-465812 GCA_009831015.1 Picea engelmannii | reverse complement strand
AACCCTCTAGGGGAAGAAAACCCAACAAAATCTTCCTTATGATAAATAGCTTATACAATGTTCAAGAGATAACTCAAACCAATACAGATAATCCTCCCCAAGAGATGCGCCACTCTTCTTCTCCTCTCTCTAACTGGTAATTGTAGCTTGCCTCATAAGAGAATGAGCAAGTGAGTTGTGTGTTAGAAGTGAGGCGCTAGCCTCTTATATATACAAGACTGGCACGTGTGAAAGGGTTTCACTGGTAGGGCCGACCTCTCACTCTGGGTGGGTAAACCCACCTTTAATTAATTATGGGTCTTCAATAATAACTGCTGGGGCCGACTTCTTATTCTGCCTATTACAATTGTCCAATGACCAATCCGCAAAAGGGGATTTGGTCCAAATACAATTACCGACATGATTAATCCACAATGGGGATTAATCCTAATAATAAAATAACAATAATAATAAGAATGATCTTCGCAGTTACATTATTTCAACAGTTTCCTCCATAAATCCACAAAACAACAAGAGGTCGATTTCCTCCTCCGGAACTCTCTCAACATCAAATCATAACATAATGAGGAATTAGGTTGAATTCCTCCTTTTATACCTTTCCCGATCTAATTCTCCATTGACATCACTTGAGCTAGGCATTTTTCCTCCTCAGGTGAGTGATTAATTAATTAAGTCTCCCCCTCAACACCCTTTTCTTCTATTTTTTCGTTGACTTTAGCTTAAGTGACTTTTCCTATGCTTTTTGGTTTAATTCATCGTTTAGCCACTAATTCACCCTTATTTCTCCTCTTGTTCCCTGTTTGTGCCTGACTATAGTCTACGAGAACAGATAGACTACTAAGTCACTCCCTGCTGGCCTACTCTTGGGAACGGGACATCACACTGGAGTTATCGAAAGGAAGTAAGATTCACAATGTGTTTCATGTTTCGTGCCTCAAGAAGGCATTGGGACAACAAGCCACTTTTTCGTCAGAGTTACCCCCAATGGATGAGGAGGGGCAGTTAGTGTTGGTCCTTAAGGAGGTTTTGGAGGTACAGGAGAGGAGACTGCGTAACGGGGTGATCCGAGAGCACCTCATCATGTGGAGAGATTTTCCAGCAAAGGATGCCACATGAGAAAGTGACCAGATCTTGCAGCGCCCTAACTTGCAGTTGCTTGAGGACAAACAATCTTGGGAAGGGAGGATTGAAATGTCCCTTTCCAAATGATCTCTCCAGGGGGATTGACGAAATAGCCTAAGTGATTCCTGTAGGTTATAGTCAGTGGAAAAAGGGGATTAATTAATTATTTAATGTCATGGGGGTGGAGAAAGTAACTTTTTAAAAGTGACATTGATTAATTAATTAAAAATGTGTCTTGACTTGAGTTTGTGGCTGAGTTTTCTTATTGTGGCTAAGTTTTTCTTTAGTGGTTGAGTTCAAGCTTTGAGGCTTGAGTTTGTAAAGTCACTTTAATTTATTAAAAGAGTAAAAGGGTCGGAAAAGGGTCAACGAGAGAATAAAAGTGGAATGAGGGCGCCCTCTTTCATTATGCATTGTTATTTTTCTAAAAATGAAATTGAGAGAGCTCTTGTTGCTTTGGCTCTTGAGACGAAAAACCCTAGAGATAGAGATTGGTTTCGGTGGTGAGACCATCCACCCTAGCTGATCACTGAGAGAAGACCGTTCAAATCTTTTCACTGTGCTTCATTTGAGACGGATTATCTCATTAGTGTGGTTGAGTTTTCTTATCGTGGCTAAGTTTTTCTTTAGCGGTTGAGTTCAAGCTTTGAGGCTGAGTTTTATTGGTGTAAGGGCCGAGTTTCCCATATTGCTCGGTCATATCTCTCATTGGGATGAGTTTTCTCTATTTGCTGGCTGAGTGGGGGGCTGTGAGATGGGCGAGTTAGTTTCATTTGTGGTCGACTTCTTCAGTTGGGGGTCGAGTTTTCTGAAGGAACTGAATTACCTCCTTGCTGGGCGCATTTCCTAGAGGATGGGCGCTCTCCTTTGAGGTTGGACAAAGATACTTGCTGCTGGGGCGTATTACTTCAGCCAGGGACCAAAATACTTCTGTTTGGGGGTGATTCTCTTGCTAGAGTTGATTATGTTTGCTGCTGCATCAAATTTCTGGTGGACGGACCGATTTACTGGAAGAAGGGGTCGATTTTCTATTGCAGCGCAGTCTCATAATCTTGTGGGTATTAACTACTGAGCTGTGGACATATTTTACAGTCACTTCAGACACATTGATCTCAGATATTGCAGAGACAAGCCATAGACTCTATATCAGGTTCCTAATGTTTGTTATTGCATTATTTGTCGAGTCTTTTAATGTATATCAGCTGCTACAGAAATTAATGCAATAAAGTGTTTGAGTTTTCAGTACTGGTATTTCATTGTAAATCCCATGTTGGGATAAGTTTATGTTATTTTAGTTGCTGTCATAGTTATATGTATTGGATGTCAAGTGTATTTTCAAAGAAGCCTGCAAACTGTTGATTGAACTTTTATACGGGCAAACATTCAGTAACAATATACAACAAGGTGCATGACTAAATGACAACACTAGAAACCGAGTAAAAATAAAAAAAATTAATTGGGACATTTCAGAGCAGGGCACCTCCTGTCTGTTAGAGTACCTTGCAACCTCGGCTGAATAGCGAAAGATCTATCTGGAGTTTCTTTCCTTCGGCCTTGGATGGTAGGAGAGCAGGGCTTCCTCCCTCCTACGTCCCCCCCAAGATCGTGTAGTTGGATCCCACCATGGGGACTGAGGACTCTAATAGCGAGCTAGTGCCCCGGTTGTACCCTTTGCACTTGGTCATCAGGCCTTGGAGATCTTGACATCATCATCAGATCTCTCTCTCTTCCTCTTGATCATCTTCGAGACACCTAATTTTCTAGTATCAGACTCTCACTTTGTATCACCTCACCTATGATATTTCTATAATATCTTTTGGTGTTGGTTAGATCTAGTGATTAGCTTAGTTAGATACTTATCTATGCTGCACATTTTCTTTAGCTTCCTTTATCTTGCTTTCAGCATTTGTAATATCTCTCCCCTGTGGCTGGTATAATTTGTTTACTGCTGCTAAGATATGGGTAAATTTCTGATTCGAAACTTTCGTCAAACACTTCAATGTAGTGCCCTGCTATCCTTGGAATGAGCTCCTTTAACTGCTGGTCTATTTACCCTATTTGCTGTTATGTCGTCTGCACTTATTTGACTTTTGAATTTCGTCAAATAGTTTGCTGTCATACACAGACCCACTATCAAATCCTACCATTTAGCTGCTGTAGCAACTTCAGTATTCTTCTGGCTTATGCATTATGTCAAACAATTCACTCACATACTAATACTCTACTGTAGATCTCCTTTGTTGCTGCTGTTTGTTTATTATATGGCTGCTGGCTTGGTTTTAATGTTGTGGGTTATAATTGTTATACAAGATTTATTTACCAAACATGATTTTATTGCATCCAAGATAGAAACCATAATCACAAAATGCCAACACTTAAACACATAGTTACAACCAGCAAACAATGCTAACAAATCAGATCTGAGTTTTAATCTATGTTACCAGGATACGGATACGGATACGCCATATTTTTGAAAAGCCAAGATCCGGATACGACGGGGAAACGCCACGTACAAAAAATGTAATAATATATATATATATTTTTTAAATATATTCAAAGTTAAGAATAAAAAACATTCATGAATCACAACATTAGAACTGATATCATTAGATAATTTGTAATTATGTAGACTGAAATCATGATGCATCATCTCATACAAAAAGGGTAATAGTAAATACAAAATTGAGTGTCTCATCACAAAACACTCTACTAGTACGATAATGTCTAGTAAGTCCAACTACATATTATGAAATGGGTCTACATCCTCATCATTCACATATTGCAACTCTACATCATGAATAAACAAGGGGCGTCCAAGAATGTTGGAAGCTGGAGTAGAAGTCTGGACTGGTGTTTGGACATCCTCAAGTAGGTTGAGGTGAGACATGACATGAAGTGTCATGTTTAAATCAGAGATCTCAGGTTCCACATCCCACATCTTGCTTGGACCCTTCTTATACTTTGGAGTGGAATGTGATACAAGGCGGAGGTTGGAATGAACATACACAAGATCCTTAGCCTTCCCTGCTTCCAGTCTGTTTCTCTTCACTAAATGGATGAAGCCATATGTACTCCAATTCCTATCAGCTGATGAGGAACTGGCAACCTGCGATAACAACCTTGTCGCTAGAGTTGAGAGATGAGATTAATATAAGTGTTAGGGGATTAATATAAGCTAGAGTAAATAATTTTCTTATACTAATCTCATAGGAAGCTAGGAGCTGGGCTATGAGACCAACATAGATCCATCTTTACCCTGGATCTATCAAGCGCTGTGAGGGATCAAATCCATTAATTTATGGACTAATTTATTTGCTGTAACTTAATGTAACCAAATTAATTTGCTGTAAATAATTTGAGTTATTTATGAATAACTAGTTTACTAACTAAACTAGTTACTAAACTAAACTCAAGTTGGTTAGTATTAAAATAATTTTAAATAAACTAAACTAAACTAAACTTAATTTTAAATAGTTTAATATTAAAATTTAAATATACTTGTAAATAATAAATATTAAATGGTTAAACTAAATTTTAAAGTTTAAACTAAATAGTAAATTTTTAAAATACTAAACTAAATAATAATAAGTTATAACCTACTACTAGTAACTAAACTAAATAATAAACTAAATAGTAAAATTGTAAAACTAAATACTAAACTAAATTAAAAATTTAAAACTAAACTAACAATGAGTAAACTAAACTAAATAGTAATTACTAAAATTCTAAATTTTAATATATTACTAAACTAAACGAAACCTAACAATGACTAAACTAAACTAAATTCTAAATTTTAATATATTACTAAACTAAAACTAAACTAACAACGAGTAAACTAAACTAAATTTTAATTACTAAAATTCTAAATTTAAATACTAATATTAAAGTTTAAACATTGAACAATTAAAAAATTAAAAAATTACATACCTGTGACATGTAGTGGCTGACCACGTTCAGTCTGCTGACTCTGCTCCCAAGTGCACCTGATTGCTCGGAGGTTGTAGCCGTTGGCGCTGACCACTGTGCAGTGTGCACTGCCCCGTGACTTGTAGTTGTGAGTGCGCCTCGACTGTTTTAGTGTTCACCGCCCCCGTGAATGGTGAGTGCGCTGACAAGTGCACTAAACCCCAAGCAAGCTCGCTTCAAACTTCCGCTCCAATAGATATCTTTGCAATGATTTGGAAGTGGGGTAGGGTCCGTATTTAAAACAAATACACAGAAAAACCCTAAAAATTACCAAATACCTAAAAATTAAGTATAATTTTTGCTCGGATCCGCACGTGTGTGGGGTCGGGAGCTCGGGATCCGTTTCCAGTTTTCTGGAAACGTTTTTTTCCTCACGGGATCCGTTTCCAGTTTCAGCGGAATCGGCAAGTGGCAGTTCTTTGGCGTTTTCCGAGCGGATCCAGATCTGAAACACGGATCCGCGGATCCAACGTTCAGACCAGGCAGATCCGGTAACATAGGTTTTAATTGTTCTGACCTCAAAACACAGCTGGAATAGAGATGAGAAACGAGGCTGTAAATACTGCTGTAGATTCCCAATTTGTTGCACAATAGGGCCTCCAAACCTTAATTCAGAACTGATACAACCACACAACTCACAAAATGTCTTGAAGCTTTGGCACTTGAATGATACAGCTTGGCTGGAAAATAGAGATGATGTTTGGGGTTGTAACAACACTTGAAAACCCCCACTATACTGCTGCAAAAATGAGATTTTCCACCCAGAATTCGGCTGCTAGCGATTATTCGACTCCCTTGGTGAGAAATCATCCTCTCCACAACAACAAATGGACCAACAAGGATATAAGACTACCCAACCACAAGAAAATTCGCCCAGCAAGATGATAATATAGAACAGCCAAGGAAGAATATGCTCAACAAGGTAATTTGCCCCCGCCCCCCCCAATAACAAGAGATTCGACCTCTCATCAATAGATCTCAGTTCCTACACCAAAGCTCTCCCTGCACAAGAAATATATAACTTCCTCAAACCCCAAAACTGCTGCAGAATGGTAGATATAACTCCTCAATAGTGAAATCCCAATGGAAGACCTGAATGGCCTTCCCAATCTATAGCTAGGGTGGATCTCTCACCACTGAAACCAAGCTCGATCAGCTAGGGTGGAATCTTTCACCATTAAATCCAATCCAAACTAGGGTTTTCTCCAAACCCCAAAGGCTCCAAGAGCTCTTCAAACCAATATCAAAATGATGATCAACATAATGAGAGAATATGAGCCCCTATCTCTCTTTTATACCCCCTTTCACCTTTTTCCCCACAAGTGACTTTTAATTCATCTTTAATAATTTCTCATAAAATTACTTTATTAATTTAATAAACCTTTTTTACTCCAAAAAGTGATTTATTTGATTTGAAAGCCTTTCCTTCCACTGGAAGTCACTTTTTTTATCATCTCAACCTTTAGAGTTTTTTTTTCGTCTTGATTCCAATGAGCTATTACACTAAGGTGTCCCCTCAAATAATATGATCCAAATAATACTTTTAATGTATTTAATTAAAGTATGCTCAATAATAACCCAAAAATACGAAAATCGTCGCAATGCCACGGAATCAAGAGTGAACTGTGCGGAAATGATCATGATGATGAAAGATGGTGAATGGACTAGCTTGGGCTCCATATAACTCCTCCAAATTGCCCGAGCTCACTATTATCCTCATTTTACTCCTTTGGTCATGTTGACATAAACTCATAAGGTCGCCTCTGACTGCAAGGCAAGGGAATCCAAAAACGGGGACATTACAGTGTTACCTAGGAGTTGCTTTTGCACTCTCACATTGTACTCACACTGGATGTATCTTTTAGTCCCATTTGACCTATTTTTGTGGCCATTTGTTGGACATTAATAAAATTATCTTATCTTATCTTTATAGCACACTAGTGTTGTTATGTTCTTGTTGTTAAACTATTCATTGGATTAGAGTTTTGCTGATTGGCTCACCTTCGATCTATAATCCCTTGTGATCTCAGCAACAAATTCATGTTGTGCATACCCAAGTGCTACATGCATTTGCTATATGATTACTCTTATAAGTACGTGGTTCCTTAGCTTGAGGAATTGGAGTACTTACAGTTTTATTCATTTAGTTTAGAGAAATTAATTGAGATCTAAGAAGGCAGGGAAGTTAGTTTAAACTTTACATTGATAGTAGCATTTGTTGTTGGGAAAGACCCAGGGTAGAGGGAAGTCCTCCTAAGAAATGGTATCAATTCAAAGATGATGCTATATGCCTGGAGGATGAGATCCAAGAAGATGGTCTTTTGGAGCTACTTATAGTTACAAACCTAACAGATGGGCCACAAATTGTGAGTGACGAATACTTGCACAGCACCTTGACCAAGGATTTAGAGGATGCAAAACATGAAGAAGACCCAATTATCAGCATTACTGATTTAATGACCAGTCACTACTGGTTTATGTCTCAAGAGTAAATGCCATTGATCATGTTTTGTAGTGATTTATAAATTTAATTATGACTAGAGTATTGAAGTTCGAATCATTGAATTCAAAATTTTGAAAATTAAATTATGAATGTCAAACAAAACTTGTGATTGTAACATAGTCATCATCATATTTAATATTATTTTACATTTTAAGTTGAAGTTTTACATTTCCAAGGTCTTAATTCTGTATTTTACAATTTTGATTTTTAAACTTATTTAAATATTATATTTATAAGTGACACACTCTCCCCCCAACACCCACATGGACCCATATTTCAAAACTAGTGCACCAACATCCACATCCACACCTGCACCCACACAACTTGGCTCATTGGTTTTTATCTTTTCCTGCTTTTTCATTCTAGCATTTTGATGTTCCTTTGTATTCTTTCTAAATATGCCTAGGCACTCGCTATGGTATATTTTTCTTTGCACATTTTGCAATTTCATTGGTCAATCTCGGTCACTAGTGGACATATTAATACATAAATTAAAATTAAATTAAATTCTTTTTGGTTTGTAGAATTTCATCCCTTCTTATGCTGCAATCAGGTGTCACTGGTTTGTAGAATTTCATCCAAATAGAGAACAGAACAGAACAGGGTATTTTGTTCATGTCCATTATGAAAAATTAGCTATGGGAGCGAAAGCAGTTGCTATACAAAATCTATAAACTAGGATTTTTAAGTATGTACATATCAGGAGAAGATAAGAAAACAGTTATGAATGATCATCTTGTGCTTAGTCAATAGCTTGAATGTTGACCTGAAGCTTTTTCTTCCCTGTTTTTCCTGCCTGCCATACAGAATTCCCTGTATCGGAAAGACTTTCATCCTCAAGGAGAGACAGGGAGGCTGGCAGGGAGGGGTCGACTGATTTATTTATTGATGTCGACAAGGTTAATAAGCATATATGTGCCTTGGAGGGGCAATGAACACTCCTACATATAGGTGTTAGTACTCGTAAATGGCAATCATTTTTCAACAAATCTCAAATGTGATGCATGCAGATCTATAGATTCAAAGTTCTGAATGTTGATGCATGGGAAATCAATTAATATTTGTATTCTTGAAATGCAGGTAATGGTAAGCTCTGCTGAGAAAGTCAGATTAGCAGGAAACCCTAATGTAATGGTTTGTGAGCGTGGCACGATGTTTGGATATAGTGAGTCAATTTAAAATCCTGTGTCTTTTTTTAAAGTGAAAATTTATTTGCAGAAGACATGATAGTTGTTTCACCTATTCATGATTACTTTGGATCTAGAGTGGGCTTTTGTAATGAACCAAACAGTTCATTACTGGAGCCATCACAAAAAAAGGCAGAAGAAGCCCATAAATGTCCGAGGACATAAAATGCAAATAACATTTAATAAGGAATGATTGCTACAATGATGAGTGATATGCCATTAATTGACCGACATACATAGTACTCAAGAGACACACTGTTCTAAGGAACACGACTATACCAAGAGACATGATTCTATGCTATAATTAACACAGTGAATGTTATTATGTTCATTACTTGTCATCCCTGCTCAAGATTCTTTGTCCTTGAAGTAGCTGAAGAAATGAGATGAAAACATTTTCGAAGCTTCAAACAATACCGTCGCATTGTAAAAGGATCGCTCCATCCTAGGTCGTTTTTCTTAAAAATTGTCTATTGATGATATTCTTGAATGAAACTTCCATGGTTATGGTTCTTGACATGACAATGACAATAATACTTTGAGCTCACATGCTGATGCACTAGGGTATAATCAATTGAACATCCCTATGAATCTTGATAAGGTGCGTACTAAAGCAATGATTTCTATGATTAGGATGATGATAAGGGTCAATTCAATAGTTCTGTTCTTTCATCTTAGAACCAGGTCAAGGACATTTGATTTCCATCACAGGTAGCATGCTCAATAATATCCTCAATGGATTTGTTGATCGATAAACTTTCTTCAGTAGCAACAACTTGATCATTCAATACAATTGATATGTAGATATTGTTTTATCGACCAATCATGCTTTCAAATTTTGAATGCTGCCTTTTCCCTTTCTTTAACTGTTTATCTTCTGAAATTAAAATTTGATTTTGATTTTGACTCTTGAGTTTTTAGACGAGAAATTTCCTCATAATTTTCAGGCAAAACTTTGTTGAAATTTCACAACTTGTCCTTGTGATCTTGCTCCTTATGGTGCAATTCCCAATAGTTTTAAATGACAACATTTGGCACATTGTTTATATCTTCCGAGGAGGTGGCTTTTGTGTAGGACTTCATTGCAAGTTTGTGCAATATTCTCTTCTTTTTATTATTAGAAAACATCAAACGTTTCTTATTCAAATTTAAAGTGAAGGTACCCAATGTTTCCGTCCATTTCCAACCTAAAACTATGGTGACTTTTTCCTGCATAGACATAACTTTAAACTAGGCTTTTAAAACATAATCATTAATCCTCAGTTATATATCCTTTTTTTCATATCACTTTTCATTTGAACTTAGCTCTTGATTACACCAGGTTCCGTAATTTGTAATTGATTGGCCAAATCTATATTAATGTAATTGTCGTTTTCATACAAGTCAATGGCAATGGCTATATCTTCTCGTTTGATGGTCCCCTTAAATTTAATTAACAGAAACACTTTTTCTAAAAACTGTTATGAAGAAATCTTTTTGTTTTGTTGTCACTAGAATCCATTTTATTATTGTCCAAAAAATCCCACTCATTTTAGCTTTTGCTAAGTGTCTTTTTCACTTTCACCAAGTGATGAGATTCTTTTGCACTTAACTTGTACCTTTTGTTTGCTAAGCATGATGGCCTTTGGTATCCTTTTTCCACTAGGTGATGGTCACTTTTTAACTTTGTACTTTTTAGTGTCTTTCCACTTGGTGATGGCAACTTTTTAGCTTGGGTTTTTTAATAATGCTAATGTATATATATATAGCTTAACCTATATGTATATTTTCCGAAGGTGGCGGAACCTATCATAACATAGTTGTCAACTGGTAGTGATGACAACCATCACTAGCTTCCATTCACGAATGCAGGCAGACTCATCAGTGTTATTCAAGGAAAACCACACCACTTGAAATGATCTGCTGGTGGTCTGTAAGGGGGCAGACTTTCACTCCTGCCAGATGTCGCTGGGTCTTGGGCCGTTAACCTGTTTTCTTACGTCCGAGATAGACAATCTCTTAGCCAATCAAAAGCAGTTTTAGGTCTTATTCTAGGACGAAAATGTGGTTTCAGCCTAGATAGTATCTGCAAGAAAGCTAGTATCCCATGTAGTCATTGTTGAAGCTACCTTCATTGGGGTCATGTGCTTGCTAGTAGCATCTAGCCTTAGTCCCATACATGAGACCAAATACTACCCTAGTTGTAGTTTAAAGTTTAAACATTATATGTGTGTGTGTGTTTAAACTTAGCCTTAAAAAATAGTTTTTTTAAAACCTGGTTATTGTGCTAATGGTTTAATAAGTAAAAGAATGCTAAACTAGTTAACTGCTTAAGTGAAAAATCAACACTCCCCCTAGTATTGTTCCTTGCCCTTCTTTTGCAAGCTTAGTCTCTATTGTAATGTCCCTTTCCGAGTGAGGACTCTAGAGAGGAGGGCTTAGTAGTCTAAACATCCCCTTTAGACTATAGCCAGGAAGAAACCGGGGAAAATGTTCATTTGATGTCATTTCACTAGGGAAATTTTATAATTGAAAATGACATTAAGTGACTAAGTGGGAAAAGGTAATTAAGTGCTTAAGTGAATATTAAATCAGAAAACTTAGGAAAAATGCTTAAGTGAAAAGTCAATGAAAAATTAGGGTTTCAGTGGATATAAGGAGAGGAAAAGCGACCTAATGGCTCATTATTGATGATTTGAGAATTGAAACCAGAGCTTTGAAAAGAAACCCAGATTCAGGCGAATTTGAGGATACTTGTGGATTCCAGGAGGAAGACACCGAGGGATTGGATTCGGTGTTAAGAGACACACCCTAGCCAGTCGGGGAGACCACACATGTTTTCCATTGATTTCATTACATATCTACAGTCAGATTGAGCGTGGAGATCAAAGATCCACCTCCAATAGTCAGATTCCAGCGTGAGTTCTAGAGGAGACATCAGAGGTATAGTGGGTCACTCTTCATGAGGAGGCGCCTCCGAGGAAGGCCCATGCGCTTCCAAGGGGGAATGAGGTGTTTGGGTGTGCAATTGAGGGCTATTTTTCCTTACTAGTGCTATTTAAAGAGGTCCCCACCCCCTCCATTTCACCCACCCTAGTAATTAATGGTAATGTTAAATTTTTAACACTACCATTAATTGTTTCAGGATGTTTGAGAGTGGTTCCAACCTCATTGGACTTCATATGGAGAAAGTAGAATTTTAGGTCCCATTCAAAATTCAGCAGACTTAACAGTTTTTAGGATTTCAAGAATGGCAAGATTGCAATGTTTCCACTAGAATCTATCATGTATGAGGGTATGGAACTGACATTTAATCAAGAGAACCAAGCCCTTTATGTACCTTGATGTTGGTGGCATTGATTGTTCAACTCTTTTGTCACGACCCCAGTAAAAATGTACCCTTCACTCAAGTATAAACTCTTCTGTTGAACTCTTCTCTTTGTCATCGTGTCAGGTGACTTAGTGGTGTATGTGCACACCAACCTCCGTCTTATATACAGGTAGAGAGAAGAGTGGTTGAAGGGAAAGACAAATATGTGGGATGTGTTTCTTGATGATATGGGTTTGAACAACAATGTTGAGTTGGCATTAGCCAAATTGGATCTTAATGAACTAGTGCTAGTCACTTTTGATGATGGTGATCCTCTTGAGGGGTCATCCTCCACATCAACAAATGAACAGATTGCATTGGATATAGGGGAGGAGGATGGAGGAGAGAGCAGTGGTAGTGATGCCAATCTTGATGATTATGACATGGAGGACTCTAGAATCTAGAATCTAGTAATTGCTAGAATCTAGAATCTAGATGGTTGATGCTCGAATG
>ML779928.1:429526-445801 GCA_009831015.1 Picea engelmannii | reverse complement strand
GGCTTCCCTAGGAGTAAGCCTAGACGGAAGAAGTACCTGCCAAGGTGACAGTATGGGCAGGGACTTAGACATTGTGTCTCCGAGGGCACACTAAGTGAGCCGGACTTAGCTCACGTTTGCAAGTGTGCATAAGGGCGACAACAGGTCTCACAGAACCCTGAGAGGATGGGTGAAGGCCTACAGATCTCACACACTACATGATGCCATCCTACGCACTAGAGATCTAGCAGACTCAGTGTCAAAAAACAAAACTTTTTCCAAACCCTTTGTGCCACAGAAGGATCGGGATAGGAAACCATTCCAGAGAGAGTGGAAGGGTAAGGAGAAGTTAGATGATGATACAAGGCGTGAGCTTATGAGGAAGAAGCTATGCTTCAACTGCAGAGAGCCATGGGTCCCCGACCACAGGTGCATGGGCAAGGGACAAATCCACTAGATTGAGGTTGCAACAGACAATGATGAGGAGGAACAGGGCAGTTAGACACAGGATAGTGAGTCCACTAGCCAAGCGCACCTCCTGGTAAGTTCAGATTTAATTTTTGAGTGCTTTCAATTTTTGGTCTGTTGTCATCCTTATACACACCTATAAACGTGGAGAAGTCTCCAACCCACTGGGTGTGTCCTTGGAGGCACAAACCTAAGTCTAGACCCACTGTCACCTCGATCTAGACCTCTTCCATCTAGGCTCACTCCTAGGGAAGCCAAGGGGGGTAGACCCTATTAAACTATGTGAAGTTTGATTAATTATCTAAGAGTTTATTGAGTTAATTGTTAAGAAAAACCAACCCAATGACAGGCAGCAAGTGCAAAATGTGTAGTTTATTTAATGACAAGCAAACCTTTTATATATTCAACAATTAGACTAGTGCCTAAAGATTACCCAAATTGAGTTAAATGAGATACACAACAATAATACAATTATACAAGAATGAAACAATGCTATGATATATCCGCAATAAATATGAGAAATTAGTTTACACTTAAACCAAAAATGTTCAAATAAATAGAGAATGCTAGAAATAAAGAATGCTTTGAAATAAGTATGCACAAGAAAATTGCTGAAAAGTAAGGTGCTTGAAAAAGTAACTTGCTTGAAAAGTAAATGTTGTGAGAGCGTATGTAGGTTGATTTTAGCAAGTTTTAAGCCTCCCTTGAATTAAGGGGGAGATTTAGTGTGAAAGATGCAAGCCTAGACTATGTGACTACCCCTAATTTTTATCCCTTCAACCAAAAGGAAGTGCTGGGTGCTCAAGAAGAAGAATAAACAAGGTTCTTCCTTAGCTCCACAGGTCAAATCCGGAATGCTTGGGCACTCAAGCAAGGAGGACACGTAGTGCCGTGAAACCATCCCCGACTTCAACCCCTTGTAGCCTCCCAAGTCACCCTTTTTGGTGGTAGAAACAATAATAATTGGGTGCCTAATTAATCTAGCCTCTCAATCCTTTGCCCTTTCTTAGTTACCCAAGATCCACAAAGTGGCAAGGGGAGGGAATACGGGGCAAAGACGGGGCACAAGTTTGATTACTTTGTAACGAGTTAAAACTTAAACTAGCCTTCACGATATTTCATGGATGGAAAAGCCAATCACTATGCAAGGTGTGAGAAAAATTAAATAAATTAAATGACTTGAAAGTAAAAGAACAACCTCACAACTATGGCACAAAATGGAGGACAAACCTACCAGTTTTGGCCAAGGTGGGTAAATAAAAGTTAAACAGAAAATTAAATCTGAATTTAGCCTTCACGATATTGCATGGATGGTAGAGCCAATCACTTTGCAAGGTGTGAACAAAAACACAAAAAATATTTACACTTTACATGAAAATTTGAAGTAGAGAGAATGCTAGCCTAAGATACCCTCTTGGGCTGCTTACAATGCTTAGAAAGTGAAGTAGAGAAGAGAGTTTGGCACCAAGACTCTTGGATGCTTCCTTGAGTCTTTTGGGATCCAAAAATATGCAGAAATCCCCTTTAAACCTGCAAAAAACAACAAACTCTTCTTGCTGGAAATTAGGAAAATGACTTTAAACAAATTATTTTATATTAACACAATAAACAAAAATTATTCTTAAAAATTTCTGAACATAAAATGAGAGATTAGATTGCAGATTTAGATGAAAATAATGCTAGAAACTGATAAATATGTGGTTGAAAATGAAAACAAAAAATGTAGAAGCTTTAGATGGCTAAAAAATGGATTTCTAGATCTGAAATCCACTTCTCCAAGCCTTTGGCAACCTGTAGATTTTGTAAACCCTTGCTACAAAATACAAAGAAGGTGAGTGTGTTCTAATAACTTGCAAAATACTTTCCAAATCAACTAGAAACAACTCACAAAGACTAATAGTAAGACTACTACTAATCTATCCCAAACAAAATACTTTGCTTGGGTCTCCAAGTAAAAATGCAAGCAAGAAAATACAAAAGAAATAAATTGCAGCAATGTTACCTCATGAACAAACCAAACAATGGCTCCAAGAATACTCTAGGAGACACAAGATATCCTCCAAAGCTTCTATTTTATTAACCAAGAAAAGGTTTGCCCAATGGCACCAAGAATCATGAGAGAAAATGGGAGAGAATGAGAAAGAGACGAGAGAGAGATGGGAGAGATTTTGGCATAGTAGAGTTGCTGTGAGAATAGATGTTGAAATGAGGAGGGAGAGGCTTTCTTTTATATGAGGGAGGGAGGAGAGACCCCTCTTGGATAAATTACAAGTGTCACACATCCAAGAGAGATATAAACAGTCAAGGAATAAACACTTTTAGAGTTTTGGTAGTGAGTTAGGGTTTGAGGGGTGAAATGTGAAGGGGGAAAACCCCTTTTGACTTGTCAAACATGAGGCTAGGTTATATGAAGGGCGCACTTAGGGTTTTGACACTTTTTTCACTTTAATTTTTTAATTTCCCTAAGTTCATGAGGAAGGGGGGCGCACTTTTCACTAGGGAGACATCACTTTTGGTTGTTGGCTAGGCATGGGGGGGTCTTCTAAGTGGATTTTCACTTTTCCAACTTAGGAAATACATTAGAAAACATTTCCCCACTTTCTCTCATGACTTTAGTCATTTTTACAAAATTTGGCTTTTTTACCTTAGCCAATTAAAAACTGACTTTTCACTGACTTAGACTCCTCATGGACAATGACCTAACAAAACTTGCCCAATTGAGCTGAAACTCGGTCCAAGGGTGTAGGGGGTCACTTGCCATTTGATTTGAGTACCCACACCCCTATACAAAATCTCCAAGGACCAAATTTTTACATTTTATATAAAAAATAATTAAAATTTCCAATTAATGGAAAATTTTAATAATTAAAAAAAACCTATCAAAACTTAATGGAATTCCACAAGACTCTAGAAGATGTATAGCATGGTCATTTACAATATTTCTAAACCTTAGTCACCCCTTGGGCTTGATCATTAGAACGCCTTTCACCAGTTTGGAGGATTTTGTGAGTGAAAAACTCAAGGATAATTAAAATTGCCTGGTAGGCAAGTTTAATTATCTGAGGAAAAAAAACACTCAATGAAAGGACTTCCCTAATGATAAAGTCCTAGGCAACTAACTAAAAATTGACTCATGCTGACCTATTACATTACTATCCCACGCAGGGGAGCGGACATTCCGATTACATAGAAAGACGTGCTGGGGGCAAAATTTGCCCTGCTAAGCCATAAGTATTCAAAATATGTTGTACCACAAGGTACATAGTTTCATGGTACATGACGTTTACCCCTAGTTGAAATAGGTGGTCAACATGGTCATTTTCCTAGCTCCAGGTCAAGATGTCTACAAGCACAAAGCTTGTTGACAAGTTAGAAGGTGTGGATAACTTTCGTGCCTGGAAGTATAGGATTGCACTCATTCTTGAAGAGAATGACCTTGCAAGATTCATCAAGGAAAATGTACTAGAACCCGTAGATGTTACAGCTAAAGCAAAGTACCAGAAGGATATGGTTAGGGCCAAAAGAATCATTGCAGACTTTATTAAAGACCACTTGATCCCTCAAGTGTCCTCTAAGAATACTCCAAAAGAAATGTTTGATGACCTAACCAGAATGTATGAAGGAAGGAACATTAGCCAGAAGATGAACTTGAGAACCCAACTCAAGAATACAAAGATGTCGAAAGGAGAAACCGTTCATGTCTATTTCTCTAGGGTTTCTCAATTCAAGGAACAACTAGAAGCAATTGGAGATAACCTAGATGAAGTTGAACTCATAATGACAACTCTTAATGGTCTCAAAAAACCTTGGGATGCCTTCATCCAAACTATCTGTGCAAGAAAGGATAAACTCCAATTTGATAGTCTTTGGGAAGAATGTGTTCAAGAAGAAGCAATAGTAGCTAACCGAGAAGCAATACTACTAAGGGATGAAGATCAAGCCCTAGCTGCTCATGCTAAAGGAGGAAAGAGAAGGTCTCACTTAAAGAAGGAGACCCACCTACATATGGAATCTCACTCCCCAAAGAGATTCATCCATAAAGAATCTCACCCTCCAAGGAGATTCCAGAAGTTTCAGAAAGGTCAAAGAAGAGAAAAAGATTTCTCCTCTTATCAATGTTACCATTGTGACAAACGTGACATATTGCTAAGAATTGTCCAGCTAGAAGATAAGAATACAAGAAGAGAAATAACAAAAGACACCACACCCATGCAGTTGAAGATGATGAGCCACCCATGAAGATGATTAAAGAAAAGATTGAAGACTATGTCTTATTCTCTGCCCTCCCAGGATCTGTGTCACTTGGAGAGGACACTTGGCTCATAGATAGTGGTGCTTCTAAGCACATGACAGGTCATAGAGACATTCTCTCTAGCCTTACAGAAAAGAACTTTCCCTAGAAAGTTACACTTGGAGATGATTACCAGTACCCTATCAAAGGAGTGGGAGAATCCACCTACAAACTTGATTCAGGGACCCCAATGAAGATGAAGGATGTACTATATGTACCAGGTTTGACGAAGAATTTGCTTTCTATCTCAGCGTTAGATAAGAAAGGCTTCAGGGTTGCATTCATAGATGGTGAAGTCCTTATGTGGCCTAAAGGAAAAACCATAGAAGATACAATTGTTATTGGAACAAAAGAAGGTGGGATGTATAAATTAAAAGGTCACTCAGATGCAACCTTGACTCACTCGACTGAGAGTCCATGTGATTTTTGGCATAGAAGACTAGCTCACATCAACTATAAATCTTTACCATATGTAAACAAGGTAGTTATAGGTCTACCAGAATTCAAGGTTGGCCATGAAGGCACGTGCAAGGGATGTGCACAAGGAAAGAACATAAATAATCCTTTCCCAAAGAGCGACAGTAAAACGGAAGGAGTCTTGGAACTCATCCACTCAGATGTATGTGGCCCAATGCCATCAACATCCATTAGTGGGTATGCATACTATATGTCATTTATTGATGACTATTCTCGTAAGACTTGGGTTTACTTCTTGAAATAAAAAGATGAAGTGTTTGGAAAATTCAAGGAATTCAAAGCCTTGATAGAGAATCTCTCTGAAAGAAAGATCAAGATACTCAGGTCAGATAATGGAGGAGAATGCACCTCAAAAGAATTTGTAAGCTTTTGTAGAGATGTCGAGATTAAGAGGGAGCTCACCATTCCCTACAATCCTCAACAAAGTGGTGTAGCAGAAAGAAAGACCAAAACTATAATGGAAGCAGTGAAGACTATGATCCATGATCAAGATCTTCCAATGTACTTATGGGCTGAAGTAGCAAGAACAACCGTGCACGTTCAAAACAGATTATCCCATAGTGCACTTGGGTTCAAAACTCCCAAAGAAATGTTCTCTGGAAAGAAGCCTAAAGTAAGCCATCTAAAGATATTTGGCTGTCCAGTGTTTGTACACATTCCGAAAGAGAAGAGAACCAAGCCAGACCCTTCAGGAAAGAAGGGAATATTTGTTGGATACTATGAGGTCTCAAAGGCCTTTAGAATTTACATACCAAGTTACCATCATATTGAGATCAACAGAGATGTAACCTTTGATGAAGATGCAACACTCAAGAAATCAAGGAGATGCCAGCTTGAAGAAGAATATGAAGAAGAGCCTGTAGCTCCCAGAGTTGCAGAACCAGTGAGGGAAGTTACAAACACCCCTCATGATGAGATTCAAGAAGATCATGATATGATAGAATCTCAAGAACCTCCCTAGATGACGATCTCTCACAAGAGAAAGCCAGCTTGGGCAAGGGAACTTATTCAAGATGGAGAGAAGTATGGTGCCCCAGAAGGACCCATGAGACAAATCAAGAAACCTAAGCCATTCTCCAGTTATATGGCTTTGATGTGTGATCTCATAGAGAAGGAGCCTACTTGCTTTGAAGAAGTCATTCAGAAGAAAGAATGGGCAAATGCCATGACAGAAGAATACCAATCAATTATAAAGAATGATGTATGGGAAATAGTTCCCAGACTGAAGAACAAAGATGTGGTATCTTCCAAGTGGTTATACAAGATAAAACATGCTGCTGATGGAAGTATTGAGAAACATAAAGCAAAGTTTGTAGCTCGTGGATTTTCTCAAAAGGAAGGCATTGATTATTAAGAGATGTAAAATACCCACCTCGGTATTCTCTAGAGTTGAGGTAATTTTTCTGAGTTTAAGAAAGGATTGTCACTATGGTATTTCTTCAAGCAGTTTGTATACTAGCTGCTGTAGATGCAATTTTCTTATATCTTTTTACAATGAAGAGACCTCATGACAATTCATAAGTAATTTCCAATAATGACAGTCATTGAGTATGTTATTGCAAGGAAAAACGCTAGAAGTAGTGGCTGCTCATTTTATTAAAATCAAGAAGATCATACATAGACTGTCCCAGGACGTTCACAATGAAAATTCCAATGATAGTTTCAGCAAACAAATACATAGGCTGTAATAATAAATAGAACCCGAGTTTAATGGCGAATAGGTGAACTCCTGTAGTGATCAGATGAGAGTGGAATACTGTCTTCTGGAAGTAGCAAAGGAACACTTCAAAGTAGAGATTCGACCCATCTAGGAAACACCATCACTGTATATATTTATGCAACTGTAAATATAGGAACATATAATGATAGAATATGCCCAGAAAGTTTGTTGGTACTCGACCAAGCACAGAACTAGAGTCCAGTGAATAGTGGCGGCGCTCCAAAGTCCAAAAGTAGAGAATAAATGCGCCCAACTTGGAGATACAACTCGGCCTCCCAGCAGAAATAGTTTGTTTCTATCCTTATGCTAAAGATCTGCCCAGTTTAGAGGATTGGTGCCCCACAAGGATTATATACGAGCTAACAATGATGTCTTTGATTCCTCTCTTCAACAACTCGGTCCCCAAGCAGCACAAGTTGCCCAAGGAGTGACAAAGCGCCCATCATAAGAATATTTGCACCCACACCTGTAAATTCTGCCAATAATCAAGAAATTGATTAGCCAAATATGCACTGAGAAACCACCAAGAATATTCTCCACCAAGCTCAATAAATCGATTCTGAGAATGATTCTCTCCTTATCAATGCAGCACAAAGTCGGAATCTAAGTGATTCCGATCCCAATACTAGCTAGGGTGTATCGTTGCAACATCGAAACCAGAAGCAATGAAGGGTTTCTCCAAAACCCTAGACTCTTTTCTCAAGAGCTCTCCAAAATATTTTTCTCAAATGACAATAACAAGAATGAGAGGGAATTCCTCATTTTTCCCTTTTATGTTCACTTGAGCCTTTTTCCCGCTCTTTTATTATTTAAATGAAATAAAAGCCACTTTAGTGGATTTCTCACTTTATAATTTTAAAGTGACTTTTTAAATAGCCTAGGACCCTTGTCCCCTCTTTCCCACGTTTGCTTTATAAAGTTCTCCTAGGTGAAAATATGTCCCCCAGTTCACTTTTCCACCTTAGCCTATGAGAACTTAATTAGGCTAGAGGAAATCTCCCCTTGTGACTCTTAAGCGGATGGGGACATCACATTGTTTTGTGGTTTTGGGACTTTTTGTCTGGATGAAAGATGCACTCTCTTGGTTATCTGTTGGTTCTAGTATTGCTTCTAGAATCATTCTATCTATCGAAGGTTATGGTGCTCGGGGGTGGATGCGTACCTATGCTTGGGTGACAATATTGTGATATTGTCTATGGTTAAATGAGCACATCGATTATTTTAACATGGTTGCCTAAGTTCTCGGGAAACAATGTGATCACAGTTGAAGAACACCTCTATGCAATTGGTCGAGACATGGAAAAAGAAGGAGTTGAACATGAAGATGTTGCGATGAAGCTACTAGCTACATCTCTTACTGAAGATGATCATAGGTGGTTCAAAGGCTTGCCTGACAATCACCTAACATCATATGAATATTTCGCTAAGTTGTTCAATAACAGATGGGCAACAAAGAAGGATAGTGGAATGCTAATGACTCAGTTCAACCAGATTAAAAAGAAGGAGAATGAGACAGTGAGTGAATTTGACACCAGATTTGATAAACTACATAGCCAAATCCCAAAGGATTTGTGCCCATCTAAAGAAACTATCTGTCTCCTGTATGTGAATTCCTTTAAAGGGAAATTTGGTTTCATCCTAAGGGATAAGAAACCCGACACTTTGGCAAAAGCTAAAGAATACAGTGTAGAAATCAAAGAGAATATTCTTTACTCCAAGATTGAGCCATTTCAGTATCCTCGCACCAGGACAGAAGCAAAGACAAAGACGACAACAAACAATGCGCCAGATCCAATAACTCTCCTAGCTCAAATGCTTTATCAAATGAATGCTCAATTCGTCCAAACTTAGAATTAGGTTATGAACCGATTGACAAGTCTGGATAGAAATCAATTTGCTCCGAGACCTCCATTCGTCAGACAATAGAAGGATGCTATAGGTTGGAAGGAAAAATATCAACAAGAGGTAAAGGCTCCTGATACTTTGAACCTTGTTGGGATGGTCAATTTGGATTAATCATTGTGGTGTTCTCCATGTCAAGAATTCCATTGAGAAGATGAGTGTCCTAGACAAGAGGAGGATTCCCCTGACAGTATGAACTTCATAGACACAATTTGTGCTTTCCAGGATGATGAGTATGTGGACATTACACAAGAACAACTTGATGAAGTTAGGAAGAGGGGAGCTAGAGAAGGCCAACTCAGAGTGCTTGATTTGATTGTGCAGGGAAGGAAAATATCACTCAAGATAACATTCACCACAACACAACAATTCAACAAACCCAAAAAATGAAGTGCCCCCACAAGGTGCAAGGGGTTATTCAATGGCTCCAATGTTCAACCCTAAAATAGATGAAATACCAATCAAAGAGCCTCCAAGGGCAAAAGTGCGCAACTCTAGAAGGACAATGATAAAGCATGTATGAAGCCTCGACGAGCAAAAGATGCACAACTTTAATTCACTAGTTAACTATCCACAAGTGCTCAATAAAATTGCATGAAAATAACTTGAATGAAAGTGCTTGCAGAAGTTAGAGAGCATGAACCATAACATGAAAGTGTAAATTTAAACCAAGGTTAATTTGTGGATAGATTTTAGGATTAATTAGGTTGATTAAGTGAAAGTGAATCCTAAGCTATGTGACTTCCCTAAAACTCTCCCCACTTATATCAAAAAGATTGTTGGGTGCTCAATAAGTAAGACAAACAAGGCCTTACCCTAGCTCCACAGGTCAATCCGGGGAACAAGGGTGCTCAACAAGGAGGACACCTAGTGCGGTGAGACCATCCCTGATCTAGCACCACCAGCTGCCTCCACAAGATCCCTTTTTGATGGCAAAGTTTGGACAGTGATAGGTGTTCTAGTTAAACTAGTTTAATTGAACCCCTATGGATCTAAGATTGATTGAACCTTAAAGATTAATTAAGTTAAGTTGAGTGCTTGAAATAAAGAGTGCTTGACAAAAGTAAATTGCAAGAAAATAAAAGTACTTGAAAGTAAATTGCATGAAGGGAATGAAATACTTGAACTTGAAAGGAAATGGAATGCGAAAGAGGATATACAAGTAAATACACTATGCTTCCATGGGCTTAAGCAAATAAAGATGTTAAGCTTCTAAGATCTAAAGATAATCACATGAAACATGAAACTAGAAGCAAAAAAACATCATTTATCTACCTAGCCTTACGATTTAGCATGGTTGGCTTGGTCAAACACTATGCTAGGTGTAAGCAAAAAAACATAGGAAGATTAAATAACTTGAAAGTAAATCTAATGCACTTGCAACCACAACAAGTGCACAAGGTGGAGGACAAAGCCTACCGGTTTTGTGCCCAAGTGGGTGAAAAATAAATGACTTGAAAATAAAAGAGCTCCTCGCCACACAACCTTGTCTTAAGGACAAGTGGGGCAAACAAGAAAGTAAAACAAAGCTGAAAATGAACTCTAAAATCTAGCCATACGATTTAGCATGGTTGGCTTGGCTAAACACTATGCTAGGTGTAGGCAAACTAAGAAATAGAAATTGCAGAAATTTAAAACTTTAGAGAAATACAAGCCCTAGAGACTCTCTTGGGGCTTGCTTACAATGGCGAAAGGAAGAAGAAGTGTTGGGATTATGATACCCCAACTTATTAGGTTGTTCTTTGACTTGTAGGTGCCCCAAATGGGCTCTAGACCCTCCTTTACATCACCAACCTGCAAAAAACCAACAAGCTTTTGCTTGCTGGAAAAGCTGCAAAAGTGACAAAAACTTGTGAAAATTTCTGTTATGAAAACTAGAAATTTTCTGTGTAAATTTCAGCAAGTTATAAGCATATAAATGACCTATCCTAGCATGTTAGAACACCAAAATATTATGGAAATGAATAGCAATAAGAAACATAAATATTAGGAAGGTGAATGTGAGTCAAAAGGAAGATTTCCAGATCTGAAATCTTCTCTTTAAACCCTAGATAATCTTGCCAAACTTCAATGCTAAGCTACAAGAAATAATAAGAAGTGAGTAGATCTAAATATTAAATCAAAATACTTTGAAATAACTAAATAGATGCTCACTAGATCTATGACAATACTATCACAAACCTACACAAGTAAAATACTTCACTTAATATTCCTACTATAGATCTCAAAGCTATGCATGCATAAGAAGAAAGAGAGCAAAGGAACAAGATCACCTCATGAAAAGTATGGCACTAAGAAGACTCTTAACACCATATGTCCTCCAAAGATTTCCTTTAAAGAGAGAGAGAGAAGAGTGTGAGAGGAGGGATTTTGGCATGGTAACAATACCAAGAGTAGATATGTAAAATGAGGGGGGGGGGGTGAGTATTCTTTTATACTTGGGAGAGGAGAGGAGAGGGGAGAGACCCCTCTTGGATGAGTTACAAGTGTCACACATT
The DNA here is from genome assembly GCA_009831015.1 of Picea engelmannii. NCBI lineage: Eukaryota > Viridiplantae > Streptophyta > Pinopsida > Pinales > Pinaceae > Picea > Picea engelmannii. The sequence goes on along the minus strand of ML779928.1, from coordinate 434,466 downwards.
CAAGAGAAATAGACAAAGTCAAGGAAGAGTCATTTTTAGGGTTTTGGTAAGTTAGGGTTTGAGGGTTGAGTGAGGAAAGAGGGAAAACACCTTTTCCTATGGTCAAACATTAAGTTAGACACCAAGGAGGGCGAATTTAGGGTTTAGGTGGCTTTTTTAACTTAAACTTTTTAATTCCCACATGTCAATTAGCAAGGGAACACCACTTTAAGTTGTTGGCTAAGCAAGGGGGGTCTTTTAAGTGGAAAATTACTTTTCCAACTTAGGAAAAAGGTTAGGAAACCTTTTCCACTCTCTCTCATGACTTTTTGCTCATTTTACAATTTTTGGCTTTTTTAATTTAACCAATTATTCGCTGATTTTTGATTGACTTGGACTCCTCATGGACAATGACCTAGCAAAACTTGTCCAATTGAGCTGAAACTTGGTCCAAGGGTGTAGGGGGTCTCATTCTATTTCTTTTGAGTACAAATATACCTATCAAAAATCCCAAGGACTTAGTTTTTACATTTTTACATAAAAAATAATTAAAATTACCATTAACTCGGTAATTTTAAAAAATTAAAAAAAATAACTTACACTCGACGGAATTCTGCAAGACGCTAGGAGATGTCTAGCATGGTCATTTACAATATTCCTAGACCCTAGTCACCCATAGGGCTCGATCATTAAAATGCCTTTCACCACTTTGGAGGATTATTGTGGGAGTGAAAAACTCAAGGGTAATTAAAAAGACTGGTTAGGCCAAATTAATTACCTGAGGAAAAAAAACACTCGATGAAAGGACTTTTCTAATGATAAATTCCTAGGCAACTAACCTTCAAGATGATCCATGTAGACCCATTACATTATTATCCTACACACGAGAGCGGAAATTCCAATTACAAAAATACGTGTTGAGGCCAAAACTGCCTTGTAGAGCCAACAAGTCTTCAACTCTGTTGCACCATCAGGTACATATCTTCATGGAACATGGAGTTGACCCCCTAGTTGAAATAGGTGGTCAATAAAGATCACACATCAAAGCCATGTAACTAGAGAATGGCTTGGGTTTCTTGACTTGTCTCATGGTTCCTTTGGGGGCACCATACTTTTCTTCATCTTGAATAAGTTCCCTTGTCCAAGCTAGCTTTCTCTTGCGGGAGATCGTCATCTGGGGAGGTTCTTGAGATTCTATTATGTCATGATCTTCTAAAATCTCCTCATTAGGGGAAGTTATGACTTCCCTCATCCAATGGCTACAATCCAATGGTGCATATGTTGTACTAGGAATCCAATGGTTACAATCATTAGGAACAGTGGCTTTTAATTTTCAATAACTTTTCATGAAATTTTCATTGGAAGGAAAAGAAATTGAGTTAAGAGGTATACAAAGGAAACCCGGTAAGGTGATAAGCTCTGATACCATATGTTAAGAACCGAACATCAATATAGCATAGAAAAACCTCAGGAAAAGTACTCAACGCCTTGAAAAAGAGATAATTTTAGATAATAAGCCTCTTTGAGGGGGTAACCTCCTTTTACCCCACTTAAATGGTTAAGTACAAGATGATTCAAAATGAAAATGTCTTCTTGGTATATATAGGAGACTAGGAGGTATAATTACAACTAATGGACTAAAGCCGACATAAATAAAATAACATTACTAATATAATATGCCCCAATTAAGGGGTAATGAGCCAATATTAGGGCTTAACAATCTTTCACAAGAGAAAGTGAAAAACGTCACTGTTGCTGAACATGCAAATTAGGGCTTTTTGTTGATGAAGTATTTTAGCCCTAAAACCATATAGAAAAGTGCGCCCTTCCTCAAGGATCACTTTGGCATCCTCAGCGCAACTTTTCAGTAGCTAGATCTCCTGGAAAGTGAAACCCTAGTTTCAAAAAGTACCAGAAAACTAGAGTACCAGAAGTACTAGAATACCAGAGGTACCAGAAAATCAGAAGCACCAGTCCAGAAATCCGCAGATCAAGTTTGGAGGGGTAAAAGTTCGATTTTCTTAGATCTAAACACACCAGGCTACTCACCTCAGCCAAGCGCACCTCCTGGTAAGTTCAGAATTTGATTTTGAGCATTTTCATTTTTTGGTCATTTTCCTAGCTCCAGGTAAAAGATGTCTGCAAGCACTAAGCTTATTGACAAGCTGGAAGGTGTGGAAAACTTTTGTGCCTGGAAGTATAGGATTGGACTCATTCTTGAAGAGAATGACCTAGCAAGATTCGTCAAAGAAGAAGTGCCGAAACCCGACGATGCTGCAGACAAAGCAAGGCATCAAAAGGACATGATAAGGGCCAAAAGAATCATTGCAGATTCAATCAAAGATCACTTGATCCCTTATTTGTCATCAAAGAAGACTCCGAAAGAAATGTTTGATGCTCTAAGCAGGCTATATGAAGGAAAGAACATAAATCAGAAGATGAATCTAAGAACTCAACTCAAGAATACAAGGATGCAGAAAGGAGAATCATCCCAAGAATATTTCTCTAGAATATCCCAACTCAAAGAACAACTAGAAGCAATCGGAGATGCTATAGACGAAGACGAACTTATAATGACGACCCTTAATGGTCTCAGAAGACCTTGGGATGCATTCATCCAAACGATCCGTGCCAGAACAAAGAAACTAAAATTTGACGGTCTATGGGAAGAATGCATTCAAGAAGAAACAAGAGTAGCTAACCGAGAAATGTTACTAGCAAGAGATGATGATCAAGCCCTAGCTACTCACACCAAAGGAGGAAGGAAGAAGTCCTACTTCCAGAAAGAAACTCATAAAGAGTCTCACCCCCAAAACAAATCTCAACCAAAGAGATTGCAGAAGAAAGGACAACGAAAGGAAAGAGATTACTCATCTGTCCAATGCTACCATTGTGACAAGATGGGACATATTGCGAGATATTGTCCAGCAAGACGAGAAGAATACAAAAGGAAAAATAAGAGGCACCATGCCCATGCAGTTGAAGATGAAGAGCCACCCGCAAAGATGTTAAGAGAACAAATTAAAGACTATGTCTTAATATCGACCCTCTTAGGATCGGTAACATCTGGAGAGGACACTTGGCTCATTGATAGTGGTGCCTCCAAGCACATGACAGGTCAAAGAGATATTCTCTCTTGCATTTCAGAAAAGAAGTTTTCTCAGAAAGTGACACTTGGAGATGATTACCAATATCCCATCAAGGGAGTGGGAGAATCAAACTACAAGCTTAATTCAGGGAATTCAATGAAGATGAAGGACATACTCTATGTACCAGGTTTGACAAAGAAACTACTCTCCATTTCAGCTTTAGAAAAGAAAGGCTTGAGAGTTGCCTTCATAGATGGAGAAGTCCTTATGTGGGCTAAAGGAGAAACCTTAAAAGAAGCAATCATCATTGGAAAAGAAGAAGGTGGCTTGTATAAGCTAAAGGGTCACTCAGAAGCTGCAATGACCCACGCTATTGAGAATCCATGTGAACTTTGGCATAGAAGATTAGCCCACATCAACTACAAGATGCTACCATACATATGCAAAGCAGTCACAGGTCTACCAGAACTCAAGGTTGACCATGAAGGCGTGTGCAATGGATGTGCACAAGGGAAGAACATCAAGAACCCTTTTCCGAAGAGAGACATCAAAGCAGAAGTAGTCCTAGAACTCATTCATTCAGATGTGTGTGGCCTAATGCCATCATCCTCCATCAGTGGGTATGTATACTATGTATCTTTTATTGATGATTATTCTCGTAAGACTTAGGTGTACTTTTTGAAATCAAAAGATGAAGTGTTTAGTAAATTCAAGGAATTAAAAGCCTTGATAGAGAATCTTTCCGAAAGAAAGATAAAGATACTTAGGTCAGATAATGGAGGAGAATACACCTCAAAAGAGTTTGTGAACTTCTGCAAAGATGTCGGGATCAAGAGGGAGCTCACTACTCCCTACAATCCTCAACAAAACGATGTGGCAGAAAGAAAGAATAGAACGATAATGGAAGAAGTGAAGACCATGATCCATGATCAAGATCTTCCAATGTGCGTATGGGTAGAAGCAACAATGACAACAGTATATGTGCAAAACCGATTGTCCCATAGTGCACTTGGGTTTAAGACCCTGAAAGAAATGTTCACCGGAAAGAAGCCAGAGGTAAGCCATCTCAAAATATTTGTTTGCCCAGTATTTATACATATTCTGAAAGAGAAAAGAAATAAGTTGGACCCTTCAAGAAAGAAGGGAATATTTGTGGGATATTGTGAGGTCTCCAAAGCCTTTAGGATTTATATACCAGGTCACCATCACATTGAGATCAACACGGATGTGACCTTTGATGAAGATGCAACACTCAAGAAATCGAGAAGATGCCAGCTTGAAGAAGTATATGAAGAGGAACCCGTAATTCCCAGAGTTGCAGAATCAGTGAGGGAGGTTTCCAGAGCTGGAAAACCAGTGAGGGAAGTCGTAACTTCCCTTGACGAGGAAACTCTAGAAGATCATGACATAGTAGAATTTCAAGAACCTCCTCAGATGACAATCTCCCATAAGAGAAAGCCAGCTTGGGCAAGAGAGCTTATTCAAGATGGAGAGAAGTATGGTGTTCTTGAAGGAACCACGAGACAGGTGAAGAGACCAAACCCATTCTCCAGTTATATGACTTTGATGTGTGATCTCCTAGAGAAGGAGCCTACCTGCTTTGAAGAAGCCATTCAGAAGAGAGAATGGGCAGACGCCATGACAGAGGAATACCAATCGATAATAAAGAATGATGTATGGGAAATAGTTCCCAGACCGAAGAGTAAGGATGTGGTATCTTCCAATTGGCTATGTTGTCGCCCTTATGCACACTTGCAAACGTGAGCTAAGTCCTGCTCACTTAGTGTGCCCTCGGAGACACAATGTCTAAGTTCCTGCCCACACTGTCACCTTGACAGGAACTTCTTCCGTCTAGGCTTACTCCTAGGGAAG
>ML779928.1:385317-395990 GCA_009831015.1 Picea engelmannii | reverse complement strand
GTTGGGTGACGAGGGTATCGTCAATGGTAAAATGAGCACACCATCTTCTATATTCTAACAACAACCAATAATGAATGATAGATATACAACAATATCGAAATACAAGATGTACAACAAGATACAAAATTACATAAGAAACAAGCTAACCATGTGTTTTAATGTGCAGGAATTAAAGGATATCAAAGCATGGATATCATCAACACATTAAGCCAAGCATGCCCCAATAGCACTTACTCTATTGGACTTCTTTTCAATGGCAACCACAACACTCAAGATCTAACAAGATGATGCCTCAAAATGGGATGCGCTATCTCTTGAGGGATCACACCTCAAAGAACACTTAACAAAAGATTTGAAAAGCTTTAAAGCACAAGTGTTCCACAATACTAAAAAATGACACTTAGTTAATTATTCCACAAAGAAAGAAAAATGTTACTTGCATGTAAGATTGAAAAAGAGTTATGCTTGCGAGTATTGAACCATAAGATGTACCAAGGTAGCTAAGTTGTTTAAATGCTTAGTGAATTAAGGGTTACTTAAAGATTTTAAAGTTCGAATTACCCTAACTAAGTGTCAAACCAAAATCCTCCTCCCCCAATTACCAAATGGCTGCTGGATGCTCAAGAAGTGAGGCAACGAGGCCTACCCTAGCTTCACAGGTCAACCCTAAAGATCCGAGTACTCTCGGAAAGGACGTCGTGCGTCGTGAGACCATCCCCAGCCTAGCACCTTCTGTTGCCTTCCTCAAGCCCTGTTTTAGATGGCGAAGATGGAGAATTTAGGTGTCCTATTAAGTCTAATATGTTATTATGCCTAAGGACTAAGTATTTTGATGTGTTTGAGAGTGTTTTGATGAATTTTAGTTGCCTTAAAATGATGGAAAAGTGTCAAAACCGAAACTTAATCAGCTCAAAAGATGTGTTATAGATCATGAAATTTAAGCATGTAGACACATATGAATCAGGTAAAAGAAAGATGAAATAAAGGAGCTACTCCATCATCATTTACTTAACCATAAACATGTGCAAGCTTGTATGAAAAGAATGCTACGAAAAGGCAAGAACAACTTGCCAAAGAAAGAAGAGAATGCTTTAGCTCATCACCACTTAACCATGAGTGTTATTGCATTAAGAAAAAAAATGCTAAGAGATGAAAAGTACTTGCTGAAATAAGAGTGTGTCCCTACACCATAAACATGCCCCACATATACTTCAAACTTAGATGATGGCAAATGGCCTTAAAGATAAGTTATTTGCAAGTTAAAGCGATTAAATCTTAAACCACCATCATTGCATTAAACCATGTGATATTGCATTAAAACACGTGTTATGAAACTTGAAAGATTATAGCATGTAAGTAAGATTATGCCCCAAGGGCTTAAGCTAAGATCTAGTATGTGTATGATATCTACCTCTAGAGAATTTTAAACATATAAGCATAAGCAAATCATCAACACATTACTAACCTAGCCATACGATATTGGGGATGTCTCACCCAAGGTGTAGGCAACCATGAGATAAATGACTTGAAAAGAAAAGCAAGAAAACTAACCACTCACAATGGCACAAGGTGGAGGCAAGCCTACCTTTGTTGTGCCAAAGAGGGTTTGGAGGCAAGAGAATGACTTTAGAAATACTAGAAAGAGAAGGGAAAGGGTGAGTTTTCGTTACCCAATTAATGAAGAAGTTCTTGAGGTGTTGTATGACCGAAAGTGGGCAGCATAACCCTTATACCTGGTAAGAACCTGCAAAAACCAGCTATTGCTTGCTGGAAATGCTACACAACACACCACAAGTCTAGAAAAATTTCTGTTTTTATGCAGAAATTTTTCACATACAAGTATCCCAATAAAAGTAGATTTAATGTGACCTATCTATGATTGCTAACAAACTGAAATATGGAAAGAAAGAGCAAAGAAATCAGATCTGAAAAGCAATGGAGTTTTAGGTAGGTTTTAAGAGTAGAGTCTTCCTTGAGGCTAGCCCAATAAAACCTTAGAAGTAAACATGCAAAAGTTGTGAGAGGAGCTACAAAAATAGATAGACTGTGAGTAGATCTAGATGGTAAAACAAAATACTTTGAAATACCCAAATAAACACTTCACTAGATCAATGATAATACTATCACAAATTTATCCAAACAAAATACTTTGCTTGGGGCTTCTACTCTAGATCTATAAACTTGAAGCAAGAATGAGAGAAGAAAAATAGAACAAGATCACCTCAATAGTAGCAAGAAGTAACAAGAATACTCTTTGTTTCTTCAAATCCTCCAAAGCCGTTCTATTACTCAAGAGGAGAGTCTTGTAGCAACATGTTGCTCCAACACTCTCAAGAGAAAAATAGAAGGAAGAACAATGAACAAGAGAGAGAGAAATTAAGGGAAAATCCAGTAGCATAACAATAGCTCCAGATATGGTAAGCAAATGAGGGAGGAGAGGGTTCTATTTATACTTTAAGAGGCAAAACGACCCCTCCTGGATCAAAGCCAAGTGTCACATCCAAGTCAAAGGGGAGAATCCCAAGGAGAGGGCACAACTTTAGGGTTTTTGAGTGGATTGGTGAGGTGGATGTGAGTTGTAGGGAGTGGGGCCATGCAAGAGGGTGATGTGGGAGGCTAGGAATGGCACACCTCATGAGGGAGGGGCCCACAACTCAAGCATACTCAAGTTGTAAAGTTATCCCAAGCTAGGGGGGCGTAAATCCCCTAGGGGGCGTGACAGTTTGACTGAGTGAGTGGGTAAGGGGGTGTGAAAAGGTTAGGAGGTGGGTTGGGTAGGTTAGGAATCATCTCTCTTACATTTTCCATCATTACTTTTATCCATTTAACTCAAAATTACAAAAATGACATTTTACCTATGTCATGACTTAGCAATTAAAATTGTTGTTTTTACTGATTGAGACTCCTGGAGAACAAACACCTAGCAAAAGTTGTCCGACTGAGCTGAAACTTGGTTCAAGGGTGTAGGGGGTCTCATTCCATTTCTTTTGAGCACAAATACCCCTAGCAAAAGCCCAAAGACCTAGTTTTTAGAATATTTGCTAAAAAATAATTAATTAATTAAATAATTGAACTTCCAACCTTAAGAAAATTTAATTAATTTAATTAATTAAAAAAAACCTATCTAGACTCGACGAAATTCCGCGGAACTTTCTAAGATGTCATACATGGTCATTTACATTATTCCTAAACAAAAACTACCAGAAGATAACCCCATTAGAATGCCTTCCACCACTTTGGAGGAATTATTGCTGGTGGGAGGGAAAAACTCAAAGGAAATTAATAAGGCTGAAAAGCCCAATTAATAACCTAAGGATAAAAAACCCTCGATGAAAGGAACTCTCCTAATGAAGAAATCCCAAGGTAACTAACCTAACTATGACCCATGTAAACCTATTACATTATTAACCTACGTAGGGGTGCGAAAACTCTGTTTACAAAAATTTGTGCTGGAGGCATAAATTGCCCAGTAGAACCAAACTGTCTTCGACATATTAGCATTTGATGATGCAACAGACTCCAGATGATTCTCCTATGTGAGGCAGTGGGAAAGAAGATCTGTAGAGTGGACGTGCCTGTGGACGAGCACAGGTGAACGTGTGAAGATCTGGTTCTTCTGTGTAATGCAGTGAATCAGAGCTATGACATCCCTATGGATGTGCCCCTAGTGGATGAGCACTAGTGTAATGTCCCCATTTTGGGACATTACAACATTTTAGAGTGTTATGCCTACCTGAGTAGCCAGATAGGGGTGATAGAGAGTTCATAAGATATTGAGGGGTTTATTTGGGCTCGACTTGTATCGTTCATCATCAGGATCCATTCTGCACAGCTGGGCTTTGGTTTCGTTGCATTCCGACGATTTCCGTAATTTTGAGTTATTATGGGTCATATCTTAATTAAATTCACTAAGAAGGTCATAATAGGCATATTACTTGGAGAAACCTCTTAGCGTAATAGCTCATCGGAATCGGGAGGAAGAGCATTACAAGATAAGATGATGAGAAGTGACTTTCAGTGGTCGGAGAAGCCATCAGGATGGATAAATAACTTTTTAGAGGCAAAATGGTTAATTAGTTAATTAATTAAGTGATTTAATCAAGGAATAATAAAATAAAGTAAAAAGTCACTTGGAGGGAAAAAGTCAACAACGAATTAGGGTTTCGGGAAGCTATTAAGGAAGGGTAAAGCAACCTAATTCATTATTCATTGTTATGATTTGATGTTGAGAGTTCCCAGAGGAGGAAGAGAGTTGACTTTACTGTTTTGTGGATTTATGGAGGAAACCACCACCATTGATCGGTTTCGGTGTTGAGAGACACACCCTAGCCCATCAGAGATACCATCCAGGTATTTCACTGTGCTATTCAGGAGTATCCATTGCAGAGTGCGCAATTTAGCCAGTGAGGGCACAAGTTAGATTGAGGGTTTGTGGAGCTGCACGAGGTCCGAGCTCAGACTGCAGTGTCCTTCCGACCCAGTTGAGATCCAGCCAGGGCGCTCATATTGAGCCAGTTTCCATCAGATTCTGACGATGGAATCTTTAAGGGCGCATCATCTAACCATTTAGGGCGCAACTCTTCCAGTAGGACATTTGAGGTTGCAGACGGAGCATCAGGGCAGATCCGGGGAAACCCTTCTGACCCAGTTCCGCATTTGAGACGATCGTTTTGAGTCCTATAGCAACAGATTCCGTTGGTGGAATCATTTGGGGTGCACCCAGTGTCCCAGGAGGTGCGCAAACCCCCAGGGGTCCAGATCCAATGCCTCAGAAACCAGATCTAACATTCGACACTCATCCATTTCAGTCTAGAGGCTAGGGCACTTCTATTGGAGCAGTTTCCAGCTCATTTCGACGGTCTATCCTTCTAGACGAGTTTTCCAGCTGGTAGCGGTTACCATATTTCTCCGGAATCGCATATTTTTGTCGATCTATTCGTGCATGCATCAAATCTGCCTTCATCTTCTGATCACGGGTATTTTTATGCTATTTGTTTGTATTCCAGTGACGATCCATGAGGTCTAGCTGATGATTATACTCTATATTTCCAGTATGTTATTGTATTTCCATGCTTGAGTCGCATAATACATGTTATTGGGCATGTGATGTTCTTTACTTCTGCATGCATCCTTTATATACTATTTAAACCATAAATACGAAACATGCACATGTAATGACCAACATGCACATGCAATAACCAACATGCACATGCAATAACCCTAAATATTTCAAACACACAACTGAAACGCATCCAGAAACACCCAATGTATCAGATCTACAAGACAAAACATTAGATCAGTAGCAAATATCTTGATCAACGGGATTAGGGATATTTCAGTGGTATTAGAGCTTTAGTCTTGCCAGCCTGTGACTAAAGTCGATGAGTTCAGCGGGTGACCGAGAAGGCAGAGAGGATGTGGGGAGACAGATATGAGAGGTTAGAGGGTACTGTTAAGGCACCCATGGACCCAGAGGCAGCCTTCATGCAGGTACTCAACAATTTGGTAGTCAGTCAGCAGACCATGACACAGTCTTTGGCACAGTTGGCTGATAGGTTAGCTATAGTTGACACCTTGGGCACACCAACCCCACATGCAACACAGGGGAACTTGGGGGCAGGCAGTAGACCCTAGACACCTACTCGCACATACACATCTTCGAGTAGGATTCCTAGACCATGGTTCCCTAGTTTTCAGAGGGCACCAACAGTAACAACACAACAACCGTTAACACACAGGCTGCCCACTCAGGCGGAAGACATTGCAGAGTACAAGAGGGAGTATGCAGCGTTGGGTCGTGACTTCCATCACGACATGACATTGGTCGAGTACTGTGGACTTAGGGGCATGGACCATCCTAGAGAACCTCAGAGAGGAGGACATAAACAACAACAGGGGCATAACATAGATTTCATCTGGAAAGTTGGTAAACTCACCATACGTTCTTTTGACGGATCGTCCAATTGCACTGCCAGAGCTGGGGTACAAAAGCTAAACATGTACTACAAGCTCAACCAGATGACCGAGATGGAGGCTAGTGACTCTTGCGCATTTGAGAGACAGTTGGATGGACAGGATGATAGCGCATGTCCTTAATCTTCGCCGTCAGGCAATGTTGAGGATTGAACACTTCAACCTAGTGGTGACACTTGTGAGGATTCATATGTGTTGGCACTTAGACATGATGAGATTAGGAGGTTGGATGACCTACCTATGGGTGTAGACATGGGTTCCAGGAAGTCATGTATGGAGGATGATGAGATTCCTATGATGAGCGAGCCGCATTTTTCATCTTCTTAGTCACCTATGCTAGCCATGACACACGAGGATATCAATGGCATTCTTGATATGGTAGAGGAGCCTTGTGTGGGGATTGTACACAAGGGACATATGGATCTGCAGACCCAGGAGGAGAGGTATGGCTTGGAGATAGTTGACCTTACACATACCTATCAGTATGAGGAGAGTGAGTCACCACTCTTGGAGATTCTGTTGATGGACCAGGTTGTGGAGACAGACAGCTTGTTGGGACACTTACTCTCAGGATCGATCGTCAGTGATGAGGATGCACTCCTTATTGGACAGGATGACCATATTACGTGTCTGGACACAGCTGTATGGGATCCAGGCGCAAATGATATTAGTAGGGTGAGTGCACAAGAGGATACAACTGCCCATACAGGATACGATGCGATTCATATGGGGGTCACAGTTGGTGATGGCGTGCAGTGGCATACAGGAAGACTCAGTGGCACAGGGGACAGTGTGCAGTTCAGTGCCTTATATTTTGAAGAGTGTGTTGTTGGGGATTCCATTGTTGACATTAGCAGTGAGAGGCATGAGGTAGCACCTCAGCAGTATTGTGACCAAGAGTAACGACACTTGGTAGGACAATTGAGAGTCAGTGAGGACATGATCATGGCAACCACTAGATGCATTGATGACAAACATGCATTGGTGGCAGGTTATTGCTGGAGGGCCTCGATGGCACATGATAGTTCAGATGGGGGACTTGTCATTGATGACTTCCATACACTCAGGGAGGGAGAGATTGTGATGAGGGCCGACTACCAACAATTGTTGAGGGATAGGGATTACCTATTGGAGGCTGGCAAGATATATCACAGGGCACTGAGGGAGCAGGAGGTTGAGGTGGACCGACTCACTCATGAGTTGGTGAGCACACGGAGATTCTTGGAAGGCACACAGAAAACCCTTCAGGAATCAGAGTCCAGATCAGAGGAGCTCCTTGAGGAAATTAGACAGAGATCCACTACACCTATTTCAGCAGAGAATCAGATATATCCCTCAGCCAAATTGTGAGAGGATGTTGGTGGTTTAGCAGTGGAGCACCGGTTGAGGGAGGAGCATGAGGAGTACCCAGGATCACTGATGAGTATGGAGAGATATGATCCAGAGATACATGAGGATGTCCATAGGTCACAAGAACCACCCTTCACGAGGGGTGTTGAGACAGTTGGGCACACACGTACACATGGGGATTCCAGAGCCAGGGCATTTATGAGGACACTTCCATTTATGTTCCAGGATTGGTTGACCTTCATGTAGAGGATGACCTCGTAGTACACCCAGGATCCATGATGTTGCAGGTGTATACAGGAGATCACATGAGTATGCAGGGGCACACAGTGATGAGTGGTAGTTCACAGAGACATATAGAGGTGTACAGTGGGATTCAGGGGGATGCACTGGATGGCAGGGAGGAGATGTACTTAGTGGAGCATGGARATTTCTCTCCCTTGTAGCAGTATACAGATYTGGGAGATCACCTTCACTGTAGCAATAGTTGCGTGAGTGATGATGGATGGAAAATGATTAACCCACAGTTGGTGGAGATACCTACTATTGTACCCGATGGTTGGTGTTCAGTGATGAGTACAGGTGATTATTTACCATGGGTGCCGATGGACGAGCTTTTGGTTAAGTCCTTTGGATTGACCAAAGCATATGCTACTTTCCAGTCCTACAGTTGGTTGCAAATTTTATGATTGCCTTTCCTGATACTTTCATCATTGATAGCAGCACAGGGGGAGCGAGACAGTGGTAGGGGGCATGGAGAGTTGGTAGGCCGAGACCACCTAACAGGAGTGTCTTGATTGCATACATCAAGATAGGGGTGGATCATCAAGGGCAAACAGTTGAGGCCCTGGGCATGATGGAGAGTATACTAGGCCATGGGACAGAGGATATCTTCGAGGTTGCTTCATATTCAAGCTCTTATTGGGTTGAGGGTGGAGTGATTTCGACATTTACCAGTAGGGCACATCATCAGTTAGTGGGGATTGGAAGTGATGAACTTCCAAATTTGACATGGGATCCAGAAGTCCATTTGGTCAATAGCTTGTTTCATCTTATCAGGATCCAGGAGTGGAGGATCCAGTATGGATACTTTGATTAGACAATCATGATCAGAGTAGAGCAACATCAACATGATGATCCCTGTCAGAGACTAGCATGGGACCTGTTATCCCCCACTTTCAGGGATAACTAGGAGATCATGTCTCGAGGCCCACAGGTCCTAGACATGGAGTACCGAGAGCAGGATTGATTTCAGCATGGCCCTGGAGGGCCCACCTTTTTCTCTTCCAGCATCCATATCCTGTCAACAGTAGCAGCCTCCACCACCATCGGCTTGGTCTTGTGTCAGAGAGGGTTCTTGCTTCATGAGGTAATTAGTTCAGGGATCATGGTATGTGTCACTTTGATCATCAAAACCATTTGAATGTATGCATTTGATTCCTTTTATTTCTAACAATTGCTTGGATCTTACACTTGCCCACTTGACCATGTTTTGGGGATTGACAGGGTGTCTTAGTAAGCCTGTGTCTGTTGGTTTTTCTTAGCCACTGGGGTTGTCTTTGAGAAGCCATCGTCCGCTCCCTTCACAGTTTCACTTTTCCATCTTGTTTCCCACTCACTTGTCCCATTCCACTTGTCTGGGCATTGGGTTGACCTTTTCTAGGATTGCACCTTATCTAGTGGGAAGAAGGGGCTAAAGGATCAGAAGGTAAAAGCAAGCTGGTAAAAGATAAAAGCTTGAGAATAAAACCTAGAGATGCTTCGCCCAGGGATCCCCGAGAAAGCAATAAAAGGCTTCTCAGCAAGAAACAAGAGGGACCCTAAAAATAATAAAACAAGACCTAACCAGAGGATAGGGGGTCTCATCACGAGCCAGCCTATTAGGTCCATGGGTACCTAGCAGTATGACATTGCCATCAATTGGTTACCACGCCAGGGCAGTGACCTTTGGTTGCATGGCCAAGGGAAAGGGGGTCTTATCACGAGCCAACCTTCTCATTACTGTGAAAGTACTTGTGGGTAATGCTGTCACTACTGGTCACCACACCAGGGCAGTGTCCCCTGATTATCTCTTGAACAGAAAAGAAAGAAAAAGCATTAGAAATGAAATAACAAAAGGAATAAAAGGCATGAATGGGCTTGGAAAGAATTGCATCCATGACAGGTACAACTCGCCTTCTACAAAGGCACCCACAGATAACATCTTGCATCCTTGGCCTTCATTGCACCCACCTGCTTGGACATCCCTTGACCACTTCATCCACTTACATGGCTTGGAAGAGGTCTCTTCCAGGAACTTCCCTCATTCAGTGGACACTAGCCCAATAAGATGCCTTGCCCTTTTTCCTAGACTTGTATAGTAGGTTTGTGTAACGTCTTTGAGCTAGTGATTGATCTATTAGGGGTTTTATGCATATGTTTATTAATATTGATGATGAAATGTGATTGACATCGCTATGATCCCTATGATTGATGAGCCCATGGAGGGCGTAGTTTTTGATGTGCAGGACCATGCCCAATGAATAGGTACCATCTTGGAACGTTACACATGGGGAGATGATCAGTTCGGACCTCCATGGGGCTGAAGAGCCCATCAGGTGGATGCTGAGACCCCATTAGGGGGAGATACAGGGTAGAGATGGATCCAGAGCTTTGCACCAGAGGAGAAGAGGATGTTCCACCAGGGGCACCCCGACAAAGCTTGATCTAGGGGGGATGACCCTTCCTCAGTGGAACGTTGGCCTTGGGATGCCTAGGACGTCACCACCTTGCCCATGACGTCACCCAACATCATGGACATTTTGGGAGGCAGACTAGGCAGCAGTGGCACGTGTGGCAGGTTGGAGAAGCCTAAGGAGGGCTAACGTTTTGCTCCAGGACGCCCCATCTTCCCTAAAAAGGGATAACGTCTCCCTTGGAGAGGCTTTTACTCTCTTTTCAGCTTGATTTAGGATTTAATTTGACAATTTAATGTAAGACAATATGATTTTGGTATTTTGGCCTTGTCGCCCTTTTACATGACCTAAAAAGTAAAATTAGGTCATGATATTGTATAAATAGAGGATTTTCTCCTTCATTTTTTCATCACAACTCACTCACCACTTGGTGAGGTCTGAAATTTGTGCCCTCTCTTGGGTATTTGGCTGATTTAGTGAGGCACACTTGTTGAAGGAAGACATTTTTGGCATTTTATGGTGTTTCTCTTGAAGTAAGGTGTTACAACTAGGGTTTGCATGGTTATTTCTTGATGAATTGTAAGTATTTTTCTGCAAAACTTCTTGAATGAATGGTTGTAGTCTAATTTCTTGCATATGTTTATGAATTTTGCTGAATCAAAACCCTAGGTGACAAGC
>ML779928.1:372299-384799 GCA_009831015.1 Picea engelmannii | reverse complement strand
AGATAATCATCTATTTGCATGAAGTACTAACCCATTGAAATATAGCTTGCATATATCAGTTTGCTGTTGCTTTGTTCCAGGCAGGTGTACTTCTTTGGGGTTTTACTTCATTATTGGTTGTTTAGCCGGGATTATCTGTTTGGTGGTGACTTGTGAGGGGGAAAACTTGTCCTTGTCTTATTATCTTCTTCCCTCCTCAAAACCCAGGTCACTGGGGACGTCTCCCCTAGGCCTAACCTCCCTAAAGAGAAAGAACCATCCCATTGTGGTGACATTGGGTGGGATTGGTTTCTGTTATGCTAGTTTGGCCTTCTATCTTATAGCCTTTTCTCCTAGCTACAAACTGTGTGATAACAGGACCCTTGGATTACAGGGTTGGGCATTTCATTGACTGGTGGAGATGAGTGGACCTTTGCAGGGGGAAGTCACCTTGATTTTCCATTGAGTTTCAGTATTGGGGAGAGCACGTCATTGGCTGGTGATTCGTTGAGGTCTTGTAGTACCTCACTATGGTAGCAACATGTTCAGTCGGTGGGGGCCGTGTTGGGTTTGGTATGGTCTGGTAGGACAGACTCATTTCGGTTTGAGATCGTGTTTTATTTGCAGGAGACTCATGGTAGTGATATGTTACAGGACTATATCTCATGAGGCATTGCAGTTCACATTCTGATATGGGAGCCAGGGATTGGAGTGCTTGGTAGTTCAACATTTGATGGAGTTGAGTTTCGAGTAGAGTGGTTGCTTGGAGAGTTGACTGAGATTCTTTAGTCATTGATCATTCTACTCATCAGGAGCATGTGGCTGTTATGCGTGGTGAGCACTTGGAGAGGCCACATCTTGAGGGGAGTCTACCTTGTGTCACACAGGTGGATATGGGACCCCGGTATCATATGTAGTTGGATTCAGCTATTGCTTGAGGACAAGCAATATTCCGGCAGGGCGGACTGTAATGTCCCTATTTTTGGACATTATAACATTACAACATTTCAGAGTGTTATGCCTACTCGAGTAGCCAGATAGGGATGACAGAGAGTTCGGGAGATATTGAGGGGTTTATTTGGGCACGACTTGTATCGTTCATCATCAGGATCCATTTCGCACAGCTGGGATTTGGTTCCGTTGCATTCCGACGATTTCCGTAATTTTGAGTTATTATGGGTCATATCTTAATTAAATTCACTAAGAAGGTCATAATGGGCATATTACTTGGAGAAACCTCTTAGTGTAATAGCTCATCGGAATTAGGAGGAAGATCATTACAAGATAAGATGATGAGAAGTGACTTTCAGTGGCCGGAGAAGCCATCAGGATGGATAAATCACTTTTTAGAGGCAAAATGGTTAATTAATTAATTAATTAAGTGATTTTATCAACGATTAATAAAATAAAGTAAAAAGTCACTTGGAGGGAAAAAGTCAACAACGAATTAGGGTTTCAGGAAGCTATTAAGGAAGGGTAAAGCAACCTAATTCATTATTCATTGTTATGATTTGATGTTGAGAGTTCCCAGAGGAGGAAGAGAGTCAACTTTACTGTTTTGTGGATTTTTGGAGGAAACCACCACCATTGATCGGTTTCGATGTTGAGAGACACACCCTAGCCCATTGGAGATACCATCCAGGTATTTCACCGTGCTATTCAAGAGTATCCAGTGCAGAGTGCGCAACTCAGCCAGTGAGGGCGCAAGTCAGATTGAGGGTTTGTGGAGTTGCACGAGGTCCGAGCTCAGAGTGCATTTTCCTTCCGACCCAGTTGAGATCCAGCTAGGGCGCTCAGATTGAGCCAGTTTCCATCGGATTCTGACAGTGGAATCTTGCAGGGCGCATCATCCAGCCATTTAGGGCGTAGCTCTTCTAGTAGGACATTTGAGGTTGCAGATGGAGCATCAGGGCAGATCTGGGGAAACCCTTCCGACCCACTTCCGCATTTGGCGAGACGATCGTTTTGAGTCCTATAGCAACATATTTCGTTGGTGGAATCATTTGGGGCGCAACCAGTGTCCCTGGAGGTGCGCAAACCCCCCAGGGGTCCAGATTCAGTGCCTCAAAGAACAGATTTGACATCCGACACTCATCCATTTCAGTCTAGAGGCCAGGGTGCTTCTATTGGAGTAGTTACCAGCTCATTTCGACGGTCTATCCTTCCAAACGAGTTTTCCAGCTAGCAACGGTTACCATATTTCTTCGTATTCGCATATTTTTTCCGATCTATCCATGCATGCATAAGATCTGCCTTCATCTTCTGATCACGGGTATTTTTATGCTATTTGTTTGTATTACAGTGACGATCCATGAGGTCTAGCTGGCGATTATACTCTATATTTCTAGTATGTTATTGTATTTCCATGCTTGAGTCGCATAACACATGTTATTGGGCATGTGGTGTTCTTTACTTCCGCTTGCATCCTTTATATATTGTTTAAACCATAAATACGCAACATGCACATGCAATAACCAACAGGCACATGCAATAACCCTAAATATCTCAAACACACAACTGAAACGCATCCAGAAACCCCCAGTGTATCAAATCTGCAAGACAGAACATAAGATCAGTAGCAAATATCTTGATCAGCAGGATCAGGGATATTTCAACTAGTGGGTGTATCAGATCCTTTGCTATATATTGTTCAAGAGTCAGACCTGCCTGTAACCCTAATTGTTATGTAAAGGGTACAGGTCGACCCCACCTTAATATGAGTAATAATAAATGTAAAAGATAATTAATCTGTCTAATAATAATAATAATTATTATAATTATAATATGACTTAGAAGAGGTTGACCCTATTGAGTCAATAGACACTTCTGTTGATAGGACAAGTCTAATATAAGTAAAGGAAGATTTCCCATTGTGGAATCATATATTTCATGTGAGTTTGGAAATTTCAGCAAGTACATTTACTTGGGAAAAGTGCGCACCTCTCTTGGGCGCTATTCTTCTAGGGTTTGAGCACCCTCTTGTGTGCTAGGTCTTTCTTGGGGGTGAAGGTCTTTCTCTTGAAGAATATAGCAAAGGATTTGGCTGGGTTTTCTTCCCTTGTTGAGAAGGGTTTCCCAAGATACTTCTTGTGTTCTTGTGCATGGTGTTTCTTCTTGTGATCTTGGTTGCTGCAACATTATTATCTATGGTTAAGTTAAATGCTAAAATGGAATGAACTTTAAGCTTAACCTAGATTATTGAAAAATCAACAAACCCACGATGCCCACCTCTAATTTTGTCCGAAAAACCTTATATCGACACCTACTTCTAATTTTGAATCATCTCCCCGTGACAACGACGACGATGTCAAGATAAGCAATAGAGAAACTTAACTTTTATTTATTATATACTTGATGTAATTTTGGTTTTCCCCTCAACAAAAATACCCACACAGTGGGAAAAGAAGATAGGGCGACTGAATGGCGGCTAGATTAAAATGTAATTTTGGTTCTCCCCTTTAGAAATTTACCCACACATTGGTGGTGTTCTTATGACTTTTTTTTTAACTATATGTTATGGCAGCTCTGATACCAAATGAAATGGACAAAGTTCATTTCTTGAATATGAGATGAACAACTTGGTTCATAAATTGAATTGAATAACAAAAATAAATGGGATAACATAAAAGAATCCATAAGGATTAAAATATTATATTGAATAAAATATGAGAGATGATGATGATGCAATGCCATGTGACTATGTACTTATAACATTGACTAGTCACAATGGTTAATAGGTCATGTCTTTTAGATAGGATGAGTCCTTTTATTAATTATTAATTCTAAATTATTATTGTTATTGTTATTTACTAATGTTGATATATTTATGTTTCTATAGTTCATTATAGAGTGGCGAGAGAAGATGGTTCACCATAAGTTTTTGGGGGCATAGATGAGGGAAACACTCAACTCCCATCTCCTCTACAAGATAAAGAGGCACTTCTTGTGGTTGAGTAGATGGCGGTAGGAAGCCTTAAGATCGAGGTAGAAGAGGTGATAAGAGTGAAGGTGTGTTGAAGCTATCTATGGAGACTCTTGCAATCCTCATTGTACCACCATTTCAGGGGGCATGATTTGGGTTTAGGGAGATGGAGGCAGACCAGGTGGAGTGGGATAGGTTTTAAGGGAAACGTCCTAAATGGTGGATGGAAGACAGGTGTATTTGGCAGAGGAAAAGTTGAGGGATGTGAACTTGGATTCAGATGGAAGCATCTGGTGGAGGTAGGAAGTGAAGGTGTCGAGGTCCCCCTAGTCAAAGAGGATAGTGGTCCGAGGTGGGCCTAAGAGGGGAGGGGTCGAGGGAAGGGTGTCAGCCTGAAGGGAGAAAGAGACAAGAGCATGGTCAACCAAGGGGATGAGGTTTATCGAGAAATGATGAATGAAGGAGAGTAGGTCGACTGGAAAGGACATAATCCACCACACCCGCACCTCCACCATGGGGTTGACAAGTGAAGAAGTGAGAATCTAGGAAGCAAGGGAGACCATTAAGGATTTGTAGCTCATGTGATTCTCCAAGCTACAGGAGGTGCTTGCCATACCCTGTAATAGGCCCCAAAGCATCGTTAGGTAACTGGTGAAGTCCCACTGAATCTAGATCAATCTCATAAACACAAAATACATCCTTTGAGCGGTCATGGATAGGAATCTGAAGAGCTTTGGTGCGAGGATTAAAATCACCCAATAGGATGACCTCCCCCACCATTGAGTATGGAATGAATCCAGAGTACAATATAGTTAAGGGTCTCCACCAGAATCGCTGTGCATAGCAAACTGAGCTAAGACTAGGGGAAAGCAACTAATTGTAATGTAGAGATATCTGGGGCTAGGAGCTAAACCGCTGAGCCAGATCCGCATGAACCTAGCAAAATCATTCGAAGCTACTGAAGAAAACCTGCTCCAGAAGGAGTCCCTGATCAAATAGGCTACCTTGCCTGAACCTCTAACCCCACTGGAAGATCTAGTGTCTCATTGACATGTGAAGAACCAATGATAACTTGCAATGTCTGGCAGTGGCCAGATAGGGCTTGCATGGAGCTTAGTAATAAAGATGATATCAGATGAATCAAGCACATCGTACATCATGCCCAACAATGACCAAAATGATCCATTACTGTTCCAACACCCTACTGAAATACTAAAACCTTGTTGCCTCCTCCTCCAAGCTAGTCATTCAGAGAATCCAGGCCAGGAGTATCCAAGGGTAGGGTAATCTTGACTAATGGCCCTGAGATCTCTAAAAACTGCCCATTTCCCCACTTGGCATGCTTCTGCTACTAGCTCCCTGGAATGTTTTAGCTCTGCAACCTGGGATCTGCTGAGGTTCACATTTCACATCAAGGAATATCCTACTGGGGAGGGAGAACAACCTCCACTTGGTTCTGAGAGTTTGAAGTTGGTCATCTGTTGACCTGAACTAGATGAAAAGTGTAGAATCAGATTCAAACCATGGTCTCTCTTGGGAAATATCAAGATGCTCAAGGTTGTCCCGGAGGAACATGGTACCCATCTACATGGGGTGCGGGGATGGAGAGGGTGAGGGAAGTGCACTTACCTTCAAGTTCAATTCTCGAGTTTTCCTAGTGTGTTTTTCCATTACCTTGGCCTGTACTACTTCCTCGACTGTAGCAAGAGGGGGATGTCTTGTCCCTACCCCGAGCAACCTGTGCATAATAATTGATATGCGTCTCTGTTTCTTGTTTGAAAATGGCCTGCTAGGTTCGAATCTCCTCCTGTTATTTTTAAGGTCAAGAATTTCTGCATGGAGAGCATCATTCAAATTTCGGGGAGTGGAGGGATTCTTGTGCTTACCCTTCATTTAGTAATTTCTTGAGGGATAAGTTTTTCAATTCTACCTTGGTTACTTTATTCAAAAGAATGAGCATTTCCTGTTTGACCTATTTCAATACCTTAGCAAGACTCTGAAGTTGGGTTACTAAAACTACCAGATCTGTGGTAAGAATTACCATGTTATCAGGTTTAGGACTGTGAGGTTCCCTTTTGTGTCCAGTTCTGTTTTGTTTTGACTATTTTGCGTTGTCGACTATTGTTGTTCCGCAACAGGCTCTATTCAGTTGTTCTATAATGTTCTACTGTAATGAACCAACCTGGTTCACTTACGAAAATATCCAATGTAAAAAGGACAATAGGTTGAAATCCATATAGGACAGTAATAAATAATTGAATAAGATATGATATGATGAATTACTATGAGAATGATGATTGTATATATACCCACGTAGGGGTGCCCTTTCACTAAGAGATGTGACCTTTCATTATGAAGGTGTCTCTTTATTATATATTAATCATTAATTGTTGTTAATATTTATTTATTTTATATATATTTATGTTTATTACATCAGCCTGTAGTTTTGTTTGCAGTTCTGTTATGGGCTATTCTTATGTGTCTTGTTCCATTAAAAACCCATGGGCCTGTGTACCAAGTTTGTGGCTTGAGGGAGGGATTATGGGTGAAGAGTAAGGGGAAAGTGCCAAGAGGAATGGGGACGGGGGGATAGACAAGAGTAGCATGATACTTAAAGGATTGAGCAAGGTGTCGAGGGAGTAGGGCGGGGAAGAGGAGGGGAGGGGAGGGGAGGAGTAACCCGTGGATGGAGGGGATGAGCACGTAGCAGAGGATAAGGGAGGGGAGGAGGAACCCGTGGATGAGCACATAGTAGAGGAGAAGGGAGGGGAGAAGGAACCAATAGATGGAGGGATGAGAATGTATCAGAGGTGAAGTGAGGGGATGGCAAAGAGAACAGATGATGAGACAGAATGGGCGGAAGAGTAGCCCACGGCCCAGGGTCACGGGGCAAGGACACTGGCCTAGCAGGTCAACAGCTCCATGGGTAGGGTTATGGGCGTGCCTCTATAGACTATATGGGAGAGTTCTAGGTGCAATGCACACACAGAGCTATGGGTGCAAGCCACTGACAGGGTCACATACAGAGCCATGAGTGAGGGTTACGAGGAGTCTTTGATGGGTTTCCTGGAAGAGGTAACATATTTCTGCAACACTATGCTGAAACAGTGAACAATTGTTCACATGAGAGATAAGTACATGAGTTTATTGAAGAGATATCTATTCACCTTTGTCAATCTGACCAAACAAGCCACTTGGGGCAATTGTACAATGAAGCACCCAATCCGTTAAAATAGGCTGCAAGAAGAGAATACTATGGGCTGTATTAAACTGTGGTAACCTAGTACCACGTGCAGTAAACCCTTGACTAAGTCGAGGTTACTTGACCTAACAAACCCAACAACCTCTTCTATAAGTAGATAGCATGCCAGCTACGAATTGGGCCTAAATGAAGAGAGGGTGAGAAATTAGTATATACAGGGAATTATTATTATAGTGTTTCACGCACACAAATGTATATGTATTATGAATATTTGATACTATTACCTTTTGGGCTTATTGTGAGATAATTTCTGTTTCACAAGAGTTGATGTGCAACTCATCATCATTCTTGTACTTGGGAGCTATGCTCCCCCATTTTATTTAGCTTATTCAACATTCTTGGGTTCTTTTTTGGTAATTTGGAACATTATACATTGTAGCTCTTGTTTGATACATGCTAGGATGGAGATCAGTCCTGCAACAGGACTAACTTATCTTGTCGCTTTTGTTGTTATAATAAAATTTTAAAATGAAGTCCATACAGCCTCTTGAAAGAGGCCAAGTTAATATGGAGCTTGCTGTGGACCTTCCTATGGCAAAGTTGCAAGAAATCGACTTTCAGGGACTTTCCTATGGCGAGATTGCTAGAAATCAATCTATAAAAGAAAGCTGAATTCCTATGGTTGCACTGATAGTATATTTTGATGAACAATGTGCACTAGTGGAGAGAGAGTGCTTAACTTACAGAGGATCAAGTATTTTGGTGCTTTCTGCATTCTTGTGTCATTTATTGTTTCAAGTGCACTTTGATGGGTCATGACCCATCAATTCCCACTACCAGAGGACCTACCCCTCTCTATATTCCCATGCAAGAAGTCACTGGATATGGTTGGACTAGTTTATTTTCCTCTCTGATCTGTCATTTGCTGCGAATTTTAACTAAGGTGATCCTTAGGGGTTGCAAATGCAATGATAAGGTGATTCGTCATAAATGATGCTTGGATTTTAATAGTTTTCCTTTCGGTAAGTTAGATTTACTTGTCTTGCATGGCTTGTAAAAGTTATCCTATCAGTACATTGTACCTTCCATATCTTTGAGATTGTATTGTCTGACCTACTTATCTCTATGTAAATTTTAGTAAATAAAGGGCATCTACTAAAAACTATTTGATGTTGTTAAGTGCATGGAAATTGACAATGGTTAAGTTTTGTGTATCTAATGAGTTAGAAAATTGTTGATGCAGGTAGCAGATGTTACACATGCACTGCAGCAGCCAGCTGCTAGAAAGGTGTTTTATAACTTTGAATTTTCTTTTCTTTCTGTAATAAAGAGATGCTAATAGTACAAAATGATGAAAAGTAGAAGGGTGAAGCTCCAGTAAGAGTGGTGCTTTAAAACAAAAATAATCACACTCATGAAAGCTAGAAAAAGTAAGAGAGAATTGAAATTGAATATCTTTTGAGTAGTAACTGGGGCATGTTGTAGTCTATACGTTTGATGATACAATCTATATTTTATTGCAGAACGTATCTATAGTGATCTAGCAGAACACAAACTACTGTATATTATATGTCTTTCAGTCATATTGACAGTTTTCTGGTTACTCGAGGAAATTAATAAATTTTCATTTCTAAGCCGCTGTCATAAAACAGATACCGCAATCAGAAAATATTAGTATTATAAATTTTTCTGTTTTTAAAAAATGAAAATTCTATATGATACAACATCAATCTGCTTTTGAAAACAGTATCCAGGGAACTGTGGCTTTCTAAGTACAGAATAGCACTGTTAATAAGACATGAATTTGGAAGGCAGAGTAGGGTAGATGCCAGTGTAGCTATTGAAACACAATTTAAAATGGAGTTGATCACTTCAAAAAATTGTTAAATCCTGTGGCATATGCATGATGAATGCATATGTCAATCTGTTCTTTGCTGTTCTTATACAAAATTGCTTTATGAGACACAGTTGGGGCATGCATGATCTCTTTAAAAGTTTTTCCAATGCTTTCTTGTCTGAGACGTGCACTATGAACTCTATAATTTTTTAGCAAATCATCAACAAGTTTTGCACATAATTTGTTTTTTAACTAAAAATACTTCTTGAAAATCTAGTCAAAAGCCATGGTCCATAAGCAAATTTTGAAAAATACATGTTCATAGCTTCAGTTGCACTTTTACTGAAGGTATATATATATGAGATGCTTCTACAACTATTTTATACATCAATAAATCCATTACAACAAGATATATATGAGATGCTTCTACAACTATTTTATACATCAATAAATCCATTACAACAAGATGTACAGATGAGAGTCCTATAATCCTCGGACCTCATCTGAAATATGAAAGAAAACAGAACAGGTAATTAAGTTGTCTTTATCATTGTAGTTGTAGCAGTTGCTTTTCCTCTTGTTCACATTCTTCCACTTATCTTCCAGCTGCATGATGTACAAAATAGATCCAATTAAGATGGTAGCTGAACATTGCTTTCCCTGGAAGTCCTTTGTTCCTAAAGGATCATTGAAGACAGAATGGCTTGGCTATAACTCCCAGATTGAGATTGTTATCACCCCAGAAACTCCTGTCCTACAACGGGTGAGTGGAGTCCAGATAACTATAGGGAAAAAACAACATTACTAGATTCGGCCATCTTAGCCCCGTTCCTAGATCTGATTCGTCAAGGGATCAGGGAATCGGCGGTTCGAATCAGATGCGAGCAGATTTGGCAATTTTTTTTGAGGATCTATTTCCAATTTTATGATATGGATCCTGAAATAGGATTCATTTTAAAATTATGGAAAAAGTTTTCATTGGAAGAACTGATTCCTAAAGGTTGGGAACCGGTTCCTCCAATGGGAACCATTTCCTGTCTCAATGTTGAAAGTTGAAATTCCATAAACCCCCCCAAAAAATGAGAAAAGAATGGGAAAGGATGTAAGAAAGGCTTCTAGAGGGCCCCTGTTGCCACCTTATACACACCTGGGAGACGTGGAAGAAATCTTCAATCAGCTCGGTGTGTCCTTGGGGGCAAGTGAGAGTTAAGGTGCTGTCACCTAATCCTCAACTCCTCCGTCTAGGCCAACTCCTAGCGAAGCCAAGGGAGGTAGTCCCTAACAAAAATACTAAGGCTTGAACTAAGCTAAGTACAAGAAATTAAATTTAGGAGTTTATTATTCATTCAACAATCAACCATAAATTGAAATACACATAAACCAATTATTCATCAACGATATAACATCAAGCATATACTTGCATAAAAGGATACTCAGGTACGTTTGTTAGATGCAAGTAATATTAAAGTTGCTTCAAATAGATATCAAATGTAAAATGAACATTGTGGCTTTGCTGAGTGTAAACAATGAGACCAGTGCCTTAAAGGGAATCGTGGGCAATGTAGTTCGTGTGTTTTATTAGGATAAATTGATGTTGAATTAATGAGATGGTTTGGGCCTCCTTATGTATCATTCACCAATCTAAAACTTACCGACCGGGTGTGCCGCAGATCCAACAAGGCGAGTTGCCAGGTGATTTGACACACTCCACCCAGGGTAGAGGTCTTAGACAAATGATACCACTTAGAGATTGTCCTAATTGATCTATCAACCACTGACCAACCCAGTATGTATGAAACTTACTTCCAGCAGATCGAGACTAGCTCGCAACTGGAAGGGTCAGGAACCGCACTGAGAGCTGAGGGGAATTTGTTTATTTTAAACAAGAAATAAATAACTGAAATTTAAATGTGAAACTAATTACTAATCCACACTGACCAGGCCTCTTTCGAGGAGCTGAGGGGATGGTTTATTTGCCAACTTGAAATTGCAAGAAGTAAAGCTAATCTAACAATTAAGTGTTACTTTCCAAATTGAAATCTAATCTATGTGTTTTTGCAGTGTTTTGTGATGAATTGAAATACTACTTTAGCTTATCTTTAGTTATGAAAATTGAATCTAAGCTAAAATTGCAAAAATTGAGACAATCACCGAAAACACCGTTCCCCCAGGGGGGATGAAGAGTGAGAGCTTGTAGCCCCACTGATTTTATTAAAGAACTTACACAACTCTTTATGGGAGTGACTTGTGACCATTCATTAGGGGGGTCACAAGTCTTTCAATGTTTACAAAATACTTATTGAAGAAAAGGGGTGCCCTCGGGGGTCTCGGATGCTCCAAATCTGCCCAAAATGGACAGAACTTCCTCTTATCTGTTCGTCAACCTGCACAAAACAGAAAACAAACAATGGCAAAAGATGCCCAAAAACACTTTGGAAGTGTCTTGGGTTATTAGTAGGAAAGCCCCAAAATTGACTAAGTAAACTAGCATAAAATGAGCAAAAATGAACTAAGAAGAGCAAGCTAAAGAGCTTGTTCCCTTAGGGTCTTTTTCTGCTGTTTTAAAACAGCAATATAAAGTCACTCTAATTGCCAAATATGAAAGTGAAAGCTTTAAGAAAAGAACTACCCTTTAACTTATAAATTTTTTGAAAGAAAGCATGCTAAAATGAGACTTTTCCTATGCTATATCTAAGCAATTAGATGGAACTTGAAAGTACAAACTTGGATCTAGTTTGTCTTATGCATGTACACTTAGATATTCAGAATTTGAAATAAAGATAGATCCAAGCTACCTGCATTTCCAACAAAATAACCAAAAAATTTAGATTTTCTTTGAGAAAGAGTGAAGGGAGAAAATTGTAGCCTTGGAACCCTTGGGTAATGGAGTCTTTAGATGAGCTAAGGAGGGACCGAGTCTTTAGATCCTTGAAGTTGTGAGGAGACAAACAAGTTTGATCACCACTCCAAGCTATGAGAACCTATAAGCTTTAAAATCTTGCAAATAAACTTGTTAACAAAAATGGTGTCACCTACACAAGAAACTTGGAAGAGTATGTTAGTTAACCAAAACATGCATACACATCAAAATCTCTAAATATAAATGAACAATAGGATTAACAGCGAGCTAGATAAATCCTATCCTACAAGATGATAGCATCCTTTCAAAGGCCAAGATAACAAATCCAAAGAAGAAATTAGGCAAATATTACCTCATGAATCAAGCACAAATTGACATCAAGCATCCACACACATGTATAACACACCTTCTTGACCTCCAAAGTCTCTTTATTCCAAATGAAAAGTGTTATAATAGTATACAACTACAAGCAACAATCCCCAAACTCCAACTAGATTGCAATGGGAGAGAGCTTGTATAAATAACAAAATGTGAAAAAACCAAGTGAAGGAGGGCGCACGATGAAATATCCCTGATCCGGCTGATCAAGATATTTGCTACGATCCTACTGCTCCTACGTGCAGATCTGATACTCTGGGGGTTTCTGGATGCGTTTTAGGGTTTGATGTAGATGATCTTTGTTTATAGTGTTTGCATGTCA
>ML779928.1:330755-351249 GCA_009831015.1 Picea engelmannii | reverse complement strand
ATACCTATGGAAGAACAACAAGATAAGGATTGATATCATTAGATAATACACATGAAAGGATGAAATACGTCAAACAAATCATGTGGAAGCTATTACAAGATAAGCCGAATCAATCATGAAGAGACTTAGAAGAAGCAAAGACAGAAAGAAGTCAGCAATTAAGAAGAAATTAGAGAAAGACTTATGACATTTTGTAGAAGACAACAAGACAGAAGCGTGGACTCTGTTAGACAAAGAGAGCCAAATATATATTGCAAACGACAATAAGGATGCAGACGAAAGCGTGGACTCTGTTAGACGGAGGGAGCCAATTATATGCACTCATACATGAAGCAAGGATTAGGAGGGAGCTAATAATATGATTCATTGAAGATGATGAAGTATATATCCATGGTAGCAGCCATGAAAGACAGTACGTGTCCAATTCAACCTCAGAAGAAGTCTTCTTCGAAGAGAAGCCTTAAAGTATCCCTAGTTGTCCATCCACATCCGTGATCCTATGATGAAAGAAAGAAGTGGAAGCTTTAGGGCATGGAATCTATACGGAACTCCATGGACCCGAGAACTAAAGAAACACATCAGGAAGAACATGAAGATTCCAAGAAAGAAAGAGAAGCTAGAACAACCAGTCATTGTATTAAGAATCACAAGATTACCAGCCTGATATGAACTCGCTAAAAGAAATCAACTGAAATTTGTGGTGAAGAACAGTGTATATATGCAAGCATTGCAAGATCCAGAACAAAGGGTTCTCCCAGATGGAGGGAGAAGACTATGATGATTACTTGTTCTAGTAAATCAGACATACCTCTACATGAGTCATTATATCATCTGCAATATCCATGGGTTGGAGTTCTACATCAGATGAATGTAAAGAATGTTCTCCAGAAAAATTGAATAAAGAGCGTATGAAGAGCAACCTCAAGACTTTGAGGCATAGACCCTTGTATGCAGATGGAAGAAGATAACTTGGTAGAGAACCTCCAGTGCACATCAGAAGCGTGGTGAAGATTCTCTATAACAGAGATATTATATCAGAATGATTACTCAGAAGATCAGGATGATGGATTTCCAATCCATGACAAAGATCTCATGATGACAGAAAAAGTGCCACATGGATATGTTCCAGTTTGACTCTTGCCACGATATTGTGAGCTAGCAAGAGGAATCCAACAATGATATACCTTATTAACCAGAGCTCCATGAAGCCTTCAGAAGAAGACTAGTGTTCCAGACCGAAGTACATTTGAAATCAAGCATTACATTATCCGTGATGAAGTCCAGAAAGGAGAAAGTGGTTCTCCAATACATATCTCCACAGATGAACAGATAAGCAGACATTTTGGTAAAAGCTTCTGTTCAAAATGAAAGAGTTTGCGTACTCAAGCTGGAGCTCGTGGATATGACTTCCTTATTGAAAAAGGAAGAGATGACTCCCAAGTTGGGAGGGAGCACTAATGTATTATTGATTCATGGACAGTCATTTTTCAATTCAAAGAATGGTCCAGGATGAGTAGATTCTTTCTTGTTCGGAAAGTGGATTGAGATTTCTGACAGACAACGGTTTTCCATTGTGGTTAACATGGGAAGTGGTCCAGATTGTTGATGTACCATAGACAATGACTTCCCATTGTGGGTAACATGGAGAGTCATCTAGGGAAGTCTCTCTTCTTGAGGGTTACTCAAGAAGACTAGCCCGCCTCGCCGGACAACGATTTCTCATTGTGGTTAACATGAGGAATGGTCCGTTTTGGAGGCTGGTACAGGACAATCTTTTCCTCTTGTGGTTAACAGAGGAAATGGTCCAGACAATCATTCTTTAGGGTTTATACATTCTCTCCAGGGTGCACTTTGATTAGTGTAGGAGGAATGGCCCAGGGTGGGGAATGGTCCAGGCTCAGCAATCAGGGACAAACATTCCTTAGGGTTTATACATTCTCTCTAGGGTGCACTTTGATTAGTGTAGGAAGAATGGCCCGGGATGGGGAATGGTCCAGGTTCAGAAGAGAGGACAGTTATTTTTCCTTGCTTGAGAAGAATAGTCCAGATATCTCATTGTTCTACTCTGAGGGCAGATATTCTTTCAGATCTCACAGATGTGAGTGAAAGATTGGCCCAGATGATTCAGTTTATATCATAACATTGTTTCTGTGCAGGTTGATATCAAATGATTGTTATGAAGACTGTATGACATTATATGTATACTAATGTGGTGGATGTGTTCCACTGTTCGTGACTATATGTTGTTGATCAAGTACTTGTTTGTTACTTGGTGTGGTAGTGTACCACTGGATTGTAGTTATGTACTACTATGGATAGACACAATTGTGTTCTATTTTGTTTCGATTGCCTTGAAGACTATCAACAGTATTGGAAATGATTATCAGTTAGATGGATAATCAAAGGACAGAGATTTCCCAGACAGAAAATGGTTTAGAGCATTTACTCTTCTAGATTAGAAGAATGTCTCTTGTATCACTCTGTGGAGTGAGCATTATGTCTGCTTACTCAGATAGAGTATGGTTTCGAGAGATGATGCAACTGATGACATTGATGATGATGATGGTGCTCATGATCTAGTCATGATCTAGTTTATACAACTATGTTTATGCTACCAGGTGAATGGTATGTTTTTGTGCTCAAGACCATTACCTGTAATACCTCCCTAGCTAGGAGGGAGTGTTGAGATTATGTTAGTTGTGGGAGGTATTTACCTCCACGTGTAAACCTGACGAGGATAGATACTCTAGGAAGCAAGAAGTAACCCTAATGAGTTGGCTAATAACCCTAGAAGACTTGTCGGCTCAAGAAGATAATTTATGTTAGGTTATTAGCCTCCAAGAGAAGAAGTCGGCCAGAATTAATAATATATACTGAACAAACAGATACCCAGAATGAGAAGTCGACCCAGGCAGTTAGCCAGAATTAGTATAAATACAGGAGGCCAGTTGTCATTCTTGCAAGCAGTTTAGAATTGCAGAGCAACACTTGTGCGCACTGCAGTGCCCAGTTTTGTGCGCAGGTTTGAGGAGAGCTGTTGGTGCAGCTGCTGCAGCTAGCAGTTATGTTTTGGCTTGGAATATCTCTTGGCTAGGGTTTGGATTATTTGATTAGCTCTTGTTGGTGCGCTATCCTTGGGGAAAGGTGCGCTACCCTTTGTTTGGCTATCTAGCCTAGCGTTTGCTTCCAGAGTGATTCTCTGTCAAGGTTAAGGTGCTCTCGGAGGGTGGCTTTGGCCTATGGTTGGGTGACAATAGAGATATTCTCAATGGTAAAACAAGCACATCCATTATATTCTAACAATATTGGCCTTCTTATCATCCAGCAGGACGTACCAGCAGCATAAGGGGGTTGGACGTAACCTTTGTTCTTTGTATTTGGGATCTTCATCTCGTATTTAGCCTTTGGAGGCCTATTTTGTATTGTTGGGAGCATTTTGTAGCAGCTCATATCTTCTATCTTGGATCCATCTGATGTTATTCCAGATTTGCTTCTATATTGTATCAGGTTCTTGTTCTTGTTTTTCATAATAAAAAGGTCAGATCTGTGCTTTGTGGTTCCATATCTTGTGTATTGTTGAGATCTTGCATGTATTGAGTATATCTTGAATAAACTGTGCTAAATAACCGAATATAACCCTAAGGGCGAAATATCAGTAGCCAACCTGCATACACAATAGTAAAATAGTTAATCCAGTGGTTAGTTAGTGTTCCTAAGCAAAAGCATTGGCTTGGGAACATTACAGTGGTATCAGAGCTCTGATCCTCCCATCCTGTGAGGATTAGCGCATGCAGAAGTTCAGTGGTATCTATATGGGTCGAAGGAAGAAACAGACTAGTGAAACAGAAGACGAGATGGAGGGTTCAGGTGATGACGTTGAGCCATAGGGCTTGGCAATCTTAGCACAGGAGTTCCAGAAATCCATAGTCCAGACAGAGAGTACATTGGTCCGTCACTTACAAGAAAACCAGGAGGCAAACCGAAGGGGGCAGGTCGAAATATATGAGACGTTGAGGAAGGTTGATACAAATCGAACAACGATAGCAGAACTGTTGATGGATATGAGTCACAAAGGAAAGGGTCCAGAGACGTATGACAATAGGGAGACGGGTGGATCTCACGGAGGAAACAGGTATAATCCAAATCGTATTCCCTATCATCAGTCTGAGGGAAGCAATGGAGGGGGCGCACCACATAGCAGGACTACTCCTAGACGATACTTGCCCACGTTCACAGATGAACATGCACAACATGAACCCGTGGATGACTTTGTCGAGTAGATGACACAGTGTACCAGGGAGTACAATGATTTGAGTATGACAATTCAGAGGTAGATGGCCCTAGATCAATACTGTCAACTCAAATTCATAAATAAACCTAGGCCAAACCATAGGAGCAACTATGAGTTTGAGTGCAGGGCTGGGAAGATGGAGATCCCCTATTTTGATGGATCGGCCAAGATAACTGCACATGCATGTGTTCAGAAACTGGACACTTATCTGCAGCTTAGCCCTATGAGGGAGATGGAGGCCATCAAGTTTTCCACCATGTACTTGGATGGCAAGGCTCATGATTGGTGGTATCATGGATTGACCACACTAGGCCACAATCAGATAGTGGCATACACAGAGTTTACTGAGAGACTCATTGACAGGTGTGACCAGGGGGACCCTGAGCTACATTTCCAGGAGCTCACACAGCTCAGACAGACAGGAGCACCAGAGGTGTACATTGAGGAGTTCCAGAGGCTAGTAGTCATGGTGCAGGACGTATCATAATCCAGACTCATGATGCTCTTCACGGAGGGGTTGATGGAACCCTTGAAGGGATGGGTGAAAGCTTTTAAGCCCACCAACTTGCAGTATGCCATATGGAGGACGAGAGATCTAGGGCCAATTGCAAACCGAAGTTTGTGCCTAGACCACCCCTTAACACCGGAGGTAGAGACCAAAGACCTCCATTAAACCCAGGAGGGCGAGACCCAAGGGGGTTTGACAGGGGGAGAGGTAGGATGGACGAGAACACCAGAAGAAAATTGAGGACGAAGCAACTGTGCTACACATGCAAAGAGCCGTGGAACCCATCCCACAAATGCATGGGTTGTGGCCAAGTTCACTACATAGAGGTGACTTCAGACAACGAAGAGGAGGATTTCGGCCACATCCAGAGCATGGAGGCAGACACCACCGAAACCGCAGATGAGGGGGCAGTTATCCCCACTTTTTAGGGATAACTTGGAGATCATGTCTCGAGGCCCACAGGTCCTAGACATGGAGTACCGAGAGTCGGATTTACCTGAGCATGGCCCTGTAGAGCCCACCTTTTCTTCTTTCATCATCCTTATCTTGTCAGCAAAAGTAGCATCCATCACCATCAGCTTGGTCCTGTATCAGAAAGGGTTCTTGCTCCATCAGGTAATTGGTCCAGGTATCATGGTGTGTGTCACTTTTGATCATTAAAACCTTTAAATATATGCATCTGATTCCCTTTGTTTCTAACAACTGCTTGGATCTTACATTTGCCCACTTGACCATGTCTCGGGGGATTGACAGGGTGTCCTAGCAAGCCTTTGTCCATAGGTTTTGGTTTGCCATTGGGGGGACTTCTGAAAAGCCATCGTCCGCTCCCATCATAGCACCACTATTTCATCTTATTTCCCGCTCATTTGTCCCACTCCCCTTGTCCAGGCATTGGGTTGATCTATTTTCAGGATTGCACTTTATCTCGTGGGAAGAAGGGGCTAAAGGCCCAGAAGGTAAAAGTAAGCTAGTAAAAGATAAAAGCCTAAGATTAAAACCTCGAGATGCTTCTCGAAGGGATCCTTGAGAAAGCAATAAAAGGCTTCTCAGCAAGAAACAAGAGGGACCCGGAAAAATAATAAAACGAGACCTAGTCAGAGGATAGGGGGTCTCATCACAAGCCAGCCTATTAGGTCCATGGGTACCTAGCGGTATGACATTGCCAACAGCTGGTTACCATGCCAGGGCAGTGACTCTTGGTTGCATGGCCAAGGGAAAGGGGGTCTCATCACGAGCCGACCTTTCATTTTTGTGAAAGTACTTGTGGGTAACGCTGCCACCACTGGTCACCACACCAGGGCAATGTCCCCTGATTAGCTCTTGAACAAAAAGAAAAAGAAAAGCAATAAAAGAATAAAAAAGTAAAGGCAAGAATGCGCTTGGAAAGAATGCATCCATGACAGGTACAACTCGCCTTCTATAAAGGCACCCACAGGTAACACTTTGCATCCTTGGCCCTCACTGCAGCCACATGCTTGGACTTCCCCTGACCACATCACCCACTCAGATGGTTTTGATGAGGTTTCTCTTGGGAACTCTCCTTTTCCGATGGGCACTAGCCCAATAGGACCTTTTGTCTTTTCTCCCACATTTGTATAGCAGGCTTGTGTAATGTCTTTGAGCTATTAACCGATGTATTAAGTATTTTATGCATATGTTTAATAAAATATTGATGATGAGATGTGATTGACATTGCTATGATACCTGTGACTGATAATCCCACGGAGGGTGTAGCCTTTGATGTGCAGGACCATGCTCGATAGACAGGTACCATTTGGACCAGTACACATGGGGAGATGATCAGTTCGGACCTCCATGGGGCTGAAGAGCCCACCAGATGGATGTTGAGACCCCATCAGGGGGCAGAGACAGGACATAGATGGATCAGGGGCTATGCACCGGAGAAGAAGAGAACGTTCCACCAAAGGCACCCCGACACAACTTGACCTAAGGGGGATGACCCTTTCTTAGTGGAATGTTGGCCTTTAGAGGCCTAGGACGTCACCACCTTCACCATGACATCACCCAACATCATGGACGTTTGGGGTAGGCAGCAGTGGCAGGTGTGGTAGGTTGGAGAAGCCTAGGGAGGGCTAATGTTTTGCTCCAGGATGCCCCATCTGCCCTAAAAAGGGCTAATGTCTCACTTGGAGGAGCTTTTACTCTCCTTTCAGCTTGATTTAGGGTTTTAACTTGACAATTTAATGTAAAACAATATGATTTGATATTTTGGCCTTGTCGGCCTTTTTACCTGACCTAAATGTAAAATTAGGTCAAGGTTTTGTATAAATGGGAGATTTTCACTCTCATTTTTTCATCATAACTCACTCACCACTTGGTGAGGTCTGAAATTTGCGCCCTATATTGGGTTATTTGCTGATTTAGTGAGGTGCATTTGTTGAAGGAAGACTTTTTTGGCATTCTATGGTGTTTCTCTTGAAGGAAGGTGTTACAACTAGGGTTTGCATGGTTATTTCTTGGTGATTTGTAAGTATTTTTCTGCAAAACTTCTTAAATGAATGGTTGTAGTCTTATTTTCTTGCATATGTTTATAATTTGCTGAATCAAAACCCTAGGTGACAAGCACACAAGTAGGTCCTTGTCTCATGTCCCCTGATAGAGAAACTTTCAGCCATTGAAGAAGAAAAAGAGAGCCTAACCGTAGCTACACTGCTTTTCTTCCTCTCCTATGTTAGCCATACCATTTAGAATTCAAGAGGAAGAAGACGTTCCAGGCCTAGGTTATCTACACTTAGGGTCGTTTTTCTTTTAGGGTTTGATGAAAGAGCCTTGTTGTAGCAACACTCTCCCTCATTAAGCCTTCTTGTCTTGATTTTGTGCTTCATTTGAGCTAGCCATTTTGCCAAATTGACCTAAGGAAGGAGGAGAGAGCACGAGGCCTTGCTGTAGCAACATCGGAATGAGCCTCTCTCCCCTAGGGTTTTGATTTTGAGGCCTTGCCTAAGCAACACCTCAAAACTTCTCCCTCTTGTCCTTAGTCTTTGCCTCCTTCAACTCTTGCGTACTTCATTATTGACTCCATTAAACCCTAAGGAACTGATCCTAAGACCCCCAAGCGTTGAAGTAGAACTTGATCTAAATACTCTCTAAATTCTTTGAATTTCAAATCCTAACCTACTAACCCTAAGTTGTTGATGTCATCATTGGATATTTCATCTTTAATGAAGCAACATTTTACTTTATGAGCAATTGAATGGTGGTTTAAAGCATCTATTAAATGAAGTGTTGATTGGTTACATTGAATGCCACATCATTCCAATATTTATTGGTGAAGTGTCATATTCTTTTCATTTGCTATAGATAAACATTGACTTCGTCAACATTTATTGTTAATTGCTTATATATATTTATCAGATAGTCTTATGAAGTACTAATCCATTGAAATATAGCATGCATATATTTGCTTCTTGTTGTCTTGTTCCAGGTAGGTGTTCTTCATTGGGGATTTACTTTATTATGGGTTGTTTAGCCAGGACTTTTTGTTTGGGTGGTGACTTGTAAGGGGGGAAAGTTTGTCCTTATCTGATTATCCTTCTGCCTCCTCAAAACCACAGGTCACCGGGGACGTCTCCCCTGGGACTAACCTCCCTAAAGAGAAAGAACCTCCCCATCTTGGTGACATTGGGTGGGATAGGTTCCTGTTACGCCAGTTTGGCCTTCAATCTTATAGCCCTTTTCCTAGCTACAAACTATTCGATAACATTTTGGTGCCATTGTCGGGGAACACTTAGTCAATTCTCCTCAAACGACAAATCTTTTCGGTAAGCCTTGACTCAGAGCCTTATCTTACATGCTTACCTAGCGACTCCTCTAGGGTGTTTTCCCTATTTCTTTGATAGTTTCAAGAAAACTATCTGGCGACTCCACTGATGACGAAGCCAACAATGACTTCACAATGGGATCCCGGGAACCACAAGCCTTTAGACATGAGTAACATCCCCGGGTACCCTCAACAAATGCCCTTTGAATACATAAATTTTCTCCCTGGATTCTCTGGTGGTGATAGAGAAAGAGCTGACTATCACACGAGAAATTTCTGGAATTTTTTCCTATCCTACCCAGTCGATGATTATGTTGAAGACGTGGTCATGAAACTTTTCTCTGCCACACTTTGTTACAATGCCAAAGAATGGTATGATAACCTCCTCGAGGCCAACATCATGACTATGGAGCAATTTGAGAAAGTTTTTCTCGAGAGATGGGGTATCCAGCAAGAAGATATCCTAGTACTATTAGAAGAACTCAAGCACATAAGACAAGCTGAGGATGAAACTGTCAGAGACTTCCAGATTAGATTTGAGAACATGCTATATCAGAGTCCTGAGAGTCATCATCCTGAGGAGAGATACCTAGTCCATCTCTTTACTCGTGCGCTTTTGGGATATCGGAGTTTCCCTCTTGATAAAATAACCCCAAGGACGCTCGATGAAGCTTACTACATGGCTGCAGTGATTGAGGAGAAGATATCCTTGTTTGATATAGGATGCCTCTTTACCTTAAGTACTCTCAATGGAGAGAATTTGTTTACCCTTGAGAGCTTCATCATTGATCTCCAAGAAGAAGGGGAACAAACCACAGATCGACGAGGGATTGCTGAAGAAATAGTTGAGGAGTCGGAACCCAATAACAAAGTATCAACATGCCCTCTTCCTCTTGATGAACTGATCCATAAGCCTTCTCCACCTACACAACAACAAGACAATAAGGCTAGTTTCTTTCCTTTCTAGGATTTTGATGATGCCTTATTTCATGATTCAGAGAGTGATGGAGAAATGGAATCCCCGAATGAAAAGCATCTTCCTTGTTGCATGACCAAGGATAAGACAGTAATGCATGCCAAAGATGCCCAAGCCTTAGAAGCTCCTGCACAAGAAGAAAAAGTAAGTTACCCTCCTCTCCAAGATTCGGGTAATTGTCTACTTTATGATTTGAGAAAAGAGGAGGAGATGGGTGAGCTTTTGAATGATTTCAACCCTTCATGTTATGATACTGATACTGACATAGCTGATTTTGATGAGTTCATACATATTGGGAGATGTAGGTGGGATGCAGTTGATTATGATATGGATCCTATCTATGACATAAGGAGTCATCTCCAAGTTTTCCCTTTGCAATTATCACAACGAGTTCTTGACCAGTGGCAACAAGGAGATGAGTTTTTTACCAATGCTCCCCAAACACCCAAGGATGACTTGATGCTATGATTTCCTAATAATTTCCAGTCATACCTTGAGGACTTTGATGATTGCTCCTCTGAGCACTTGGATTTATTCTATGAAGATGACTATCAACCACTGTTGTTCTCAATTTTTGACAGGAGTAAGAACGTTGTTTGCCTAGGGAGAGATTCTCATGACATTTTTCTCCAGCCACCTCTTATTACCTTACCTTGCTGCATCATTAAAGGTGTAGTTGGGAATTATACCTTTTTCATTAAGTTTCTTCTGAAGCAAACTGGAGAATCCAAGGATTGGTTGAAAGCTACAGATTTCAGTCTATCATCTCATTTTTTCAACTTTCCCTTGAGAGTTTGCCACTTGTCTTCTAGATCTTTGTCGATCCCATCCCAGGCCTCAGTGCATGAGGACGTCCTAGGTAGCTAGTTTGCAAACCTTTTGAGTCAGTATTCTGAACCATGGACTCTTCATGACCCATTCCAGAGGTGGATTGAGTACTTTCCTTAGAGAAGGACTTGGCGAGATTTTATCCCTCCCACCCGCCTCCACGAGTTAGACTTTATGATTTTCGATGATATGATACATGCTCTAACCCATGTTATTTTTTTGCTTGATTTGTCATTGTTCTGGTTTATGATGAAGCACAAAGGTAGGTATTGTGGGACATTGCTGGATTGGCTTCACTGGTTTTTTTACTATAGCCACATCCGACCAACAGGTAAGTACAGGTAAGTAGTTTGCCTTACACTATTGATTTCTTTACTTCATCCCATATATATATATATATATGCTGGGGTGGCATTACCACCCAAATTTTGCTACTGATACTTTTTTCGAGATCGAGCAGGTCTGCAGGTTATGCCAGAGATGCTGAGGTTCTCATGCGCTCTACGGTGAGCACATGTCCCCGAGTTGGAGCCAGATGTTATCCCCACTTTTTAGGGATAACTTGGAAATCATGTCTCGAGGCCCACAAGTCCTAGACATGGAGTACCGAGAGCAGGATTTACCTAAACATGGCCCTGGAGGGCCCACTTTTTCTTCTTCCATCATTCGTATCTTGTTAGCAGAAGTAGCATCCATCACCATCGACTTGGCCCTATATCAGAAAGGGTTCTTGCTCCATCAGGTAATTGGTCCAGGTATCATGGTATGTGTCACTTTTGATCATTAAAACCTTTAAATATATGCATCTGATTCCTTTTGTTTCTAACAACTGCTTGAATCTTACATTTGCCCACTTGACCATGTCTGGGGGGATTGACAAGGTGTCCTAGCAAGCCTTTGTCCATAGGGTTTGGTTTGCCACTGGGGGGACTTCTGAAAAGCCATCGTCTGCTCCCATCATAGCACCACTATTTCATCCTTTTTCCCGCTCATTTGTCCCACTCCCCTTGTCCGAGCATTGGGTTGATCTATTTTTAGGATTGCACCGTATCTCGTGGGAAGAAGGGGCTAAAGGCCCAGAAGGTAAAAGTAAGTTGGTAAGAGATAAAAGCCTACGATTAAAACCTCGAGATGCTTTTCCCAGGGATCCTCGAGAAAGCAATAAAAGGCTTCTTAGCAAGAAACAAGAGGGACCCAGAAAAATAATAAAACAAGACCTAGTTAGAGGATAGGGGGTCTCATCATGAGCCAGCCTATTAGGTCCTTGGGTACCTAGCGGTATGACATTGCCAGCAGCTGGTTACCACGCCAGGGCAGTGACTCTTGGTTTCATGGCCAACGGAAAGGGGGTCTCCTCGAGCCAACCTTTCATTTTTGTGAAAGTACTTGTGGGTAACCCTGCCACCATTAGTCACCACACTAGGGTAGTGTCCCCTGATTAGCTCTTGAACAAAAAGAAAAAGAAAATCAATAAAAGATTAAAAAGTAAAGGCAAGAATGGGCCTTGAAAGAATGCATCCATGACAGGTACAACTCCCCTTCTACAAAGGCACCCACAAGTAACACTTTGCATTCTTGGCCCTCACTGCACCCACATGCTTGGAATTCCCCTGACCACATCACTGACTCACATGGTTTTGATGAGGTTTCTCTTGGGAACTCTCCTTTTCCGATGGGCACTAGCCCAATAGGACCTTTTGTGTTTTCTCCCACATTTGTATAGCAGGCTTGTGTAACGTCTTTGAGCTATTAACTGATGTATTAGGGATTTAATGCATATGTTTAATAAAATATTGATGATGAGATGTGATTGACATTGCTATGATCCCTGTGATTGATAAGCCCACGGAGGGCGTAGCCTTTGATGTGCACCACCATGCTCGATGGACAGGTACCATTTGGATCGGTACACATGGGGAGATGATCAGTTCGGACCTCCATGGGGCTGAAGAGCCCACCAGATGGATGTTGAGACCCCATCAGGGGGTAGAGACAGGACACAGATGGATCAGGGGCTTTGCACCGGAGAAGAAGAGAACGTTCCCCCAAAGGTACTCCGGCACAGCTTGACCTAAGGGGGATGACCCTTTCTTAGTGGAACGTTGGCCTTTAGAGGCCTAGGACGTCACCACCTTCACCATGACATCACCCATCATCATGGACGTTTGGGGCAGGCAGGATAGGCAGCAGTGGCAGGTGTGGCAGATTGGAGAATCCCAGGGAGGGCTAACGTTTTCCTCCAGGATGCCCCATCTGCCTTAAAAAGGGCTAATGTCTCCCTTGGAGGGGATTTTACTCTCCTTTCAGCTTGATTTAGGGTTTTAACTTGACAATTTAATGTAAAACAGTATGATTTGATATATTGGCCTTCTCGGCCTTTTTACCTAACCTAAATGTAAAATTAGGTCAAGGTTTTGTATAAATGGGAGATTTTCACTCTCATTGTTTTCATCATCACTCACTCACCACTTGGTGAGGTCTGAAATTTGCGCCCTATATTGGGTTATTGGCTGATTTAGTGAGGCACATTTGTTGAAGGAAGACTTTTTTGGCATTCTATGGTGTTTCTCTTGAAGGAAGGTGTTACAACTAGGGTTTGCATGGTTATTTCTTGGTGATTTGGAAGTATTTTTTTGCAAAACTTCTTAAATGAATGGTTGTAGTCTTATTTTCTTGCATATGTTTATAATTTGCTGATTCAAAACCCTAGGTGACAAGCACACAAGTAGGTCCTTGTCTCATGTCCTCTGATAGAGAAACTTTCAGCCATTGAAGAAGAAAAAGAGAGCCTAACCATATCTACACTCCTTTTCTTCCTCTCCTATGCTAGCCGTACCATTTAGAATTCAAGAGGAAGAAGACGTTCCAGGCCTAGGCTATCTACACTTAGGGCCGTTTTTCTTTTAAGGTTTGGTGAAAGAACCTTGTTGTAGCAACACTCTTCGTCATTAAGCCTTCTTGTCTTGATTTTGTGCTTCATTTGAGCTAGCCGTTTTGCCAAATTGACCTAAGGAAGGAGGAGAGAGCACGAGGCCTTGCTGTAGCAACACCGGAGTGAGCCTCTATCCCATAGGGTTTTGATTTTGAGGCCTTGCCTTAGCAACACCTCAAGACTTCTCCCTCTTGTCCTTAGTCTTTGCCTCCTTCAACTCTTGCGTCCTTCATTATTGACTCCATTAAACCCTAAGGAATTGATCCTAAGACCCCCAAGCGTTGAAGTAGAACTTGATCTAAATACTCTCTAAATTCTTTGAATTTCAAATCCTAACCTACTAACCCTAAGTTGCTGACGTCATCATTGGATATTTCATCTTTAATGCAGCAACGTTTTACTTTATGAGCAATTGAATGGTGGTTTAAAGCATTTATTAAATGAAGTGTTGATTGGTTGCATTGAATGCCATATTGTTCCAATATTTATTGGTTAAGTGTCATTCTTTTCATTTGCTATTGATAAACATTGACTTCGTCAACATTTATTGTTAATTGCTTATATATATTTATCAGATAGTCTTATGAAGTACTAACCCATTGAAATATAGCTTGCATATATCTGTTTGTTGTTGTCTTGTTCCAGGCAAGTGTTCTTCATTGGGGATTTACTTTATTATGGGTTGTTTAGCCAGGACTTTCTATTTGGGTGGTGACTTGTGAGGGGGAAAGTTTGTCCTTATCTCATTATCCTTCTGCCTCCTCAAAACCACAGGTCACCGGGGACGTCTCCCCTGGGCCTAACCTCCCTAAAGAGAAAGAACCTCCTCATCGTGGTGACATTGGGTGGGATAGGTTCCTGTTACGCCAGTTTGGCCTTCAATCTTATAGCCCTTTTCCTAGCTACAAACTGTGCGATAACATTTTGGCGCCGTTGTTGGGGAATACTGAGTCAATTCTCCTCAAACGACAAATCTTTTCGGTAAGCCTTGACTCAGAGCATTATCTTACATGCTTACTTGGCGACTCCACTAGGGTGTTTTCCCTATTTCTTTGATAGTTTCAAGAAAACTATCTGGCGACTCCACTGATGACGAAGCCAACGATGACTTCACAATGGGATCTCGGGAACTACAACCCTTTAGACATGAGTAACATCCCCGGGGTACCCTCAACAAATGCCCTTTGAATACATAAATTTTCTCCCTGGATTCTCTGCTGGTGATAGAGAAAGCGCTGACTATCACACGAGAAATTTCTGGAATTTTTTCCTATCCTACCCGGTCGATGATTATGCTGAAGACGTGGTCATGAAACTTTTCTTTGCCACGCTTTGTTACAATGCCAAAGAATGGTATGATAACCTCCTCGAGGCCAGCTTCACGACTATGGAGCAATTTGAGAAAGTTTTTCTCGAGAGATGGGGTATCCAGCAAGAAGACATCCCAGTACTATTAGAAGAACTCAAGCACATAAGACAAGCTGAGGATGAAACTGTCAGAGACTTCTAGATTAGATTTGACAACATGCTATATCAGAGTCATGAGAGTCATCATCCTGAGGAGAGATACCTGGTCCATCTCTTTACTCGTGCGCTTTTGGGATATCGGAGTTTCCCTCTTGATAAAATAACCCCAAGGACGCTCGATGAAGCTTACTACATGACTGCAATGATTGAGGAGAAGATCTCCTCATTTGATATAGGATTCCTCTTTACCTTAAGTACTCTCAATGGAGAGAATTTTTTTACCCTTGAGAGCTTCATCATTGATCTCCAAGAAGAAGGGGAACAAACCACAGATCGACGAGGGATTGCTGAAGAAATAGTTGAGGAGTCGGAACCCAATAACGAAGTATCAACATGCCCTCTTCCTCTTGATGAAGCAATCCATAAGCCTTCTCTACCTGCACAACAATAAGACGATAAGGCTAGTTTCTTTCCTTTTCAGGATTTTGATGATACCTTATTTCATGATTCAGAGAGTGATGGAGAAATGGAATCCCCGAATGAAAAGCATCTTCCTTGCTGCACGACCAAGGATAAGGCAGTAATGCGTGCCAAAGATGCCCAAGCCCTAGAAGCTCCTGCACAAGAAGAAAAAGTAAGTAACCCTCCTCTCCAAGATTCGGGTAATTGTCTACTTTATGATTTGAGAAAAGAGGAGGAGATGGGTGAGCTTTTGAATGATTTCAACCCTTCATGTTATGATACTGATACTGACATAGCTGATTTTGATGAGTTCATACATGTTGGGAGACGTAGGTGGGATGCAGTTGATTATGATATGGATCCTATCTATGACATAAGGAGTCATCTCCAAGTTTTCCCTTTGCAATTATCACAGCGAGTTCTTGACCAGTGGCAACAAGGAGATGCGTTTTTTACCAATGCTCCCCAAACACCCAAGGATGACTTGATGCTATGCTTTCCTAATGATTTCCGGTCATACCTTGAGGACTTTGATGATTGCTCCTTTGAGCATTTGGATTTATTCTATGAAGATGACTATCAACCACCGTTGTGCCCAAGTTTTGACAGGAGTAAGAACGTTGTTTGCCTAGGGAGAGATTCTCATGACATTTTTCTCCAGCCACCTCTTATTATCTTACCTTGCTACATCATTAAAGGTGTAGCTGGGAACTATACCTTTTGCATTAAGTTTCTTCTGAAGCAAACCGGAGAATCCAAGGATTGGTTGAAAGCTACAGATTTTAGTCTATCATCTCATTTTTTCAACTTTCCCTTGAGAGTTTGCCAGTTGTCTGCTAGATCTTTGTCGATCCCCTCCCAGGCCTCAGGGCATGAGGACGTCCTAGGTAGCTAGTTTGCAAACCTTTTGAGTCAGTATTCTGAACCATGGACTCTTCATGACCCCTTCCATAGGTGGATTGAGTACTTTCCTCAGAGAAGGACTTGGCGAGATTTTATCCCTCCCACTCCCACTCGCCTCCATGAGTTAGACTTTATGATTTCCAATGATATGATACATGCTCTAACCCATGTCATTTTTGTGCTTGATTTGTCACTGTTTTGGTTTATGATGCAGCACAAAGGCAGGTATTGTGGGACATTGCTGGATTGGCTTCACTAGTTTTTTGACTACACCCACATTCAGCCAATAGGTAAGTAGTTTTCCTTACACTATTGATTTCTTTACTTCATCCCAAATATATATATCTATGCTGGGGTGGCATTACCACCCAAATTTTGCTACTGATACTTCTTTCGAGATCGAGTAGGTCTGCAGGTTATGCCAGAGATGCTAAGGTTCTCATGCGCTCTATGGTGAGCACATGTCCCCGAGTTGGAGCCAGATGTTATCCCCACTTTTTAGGGATAACTTGGAGATCATGTCTCGAGGCCCACAAGTCCTAGACATGGAGTATCGAGAG
This sequence comes from Picea engelmannii, assembly GCA_009831015.1. Taxonomy (NCBI): domain Eukaryota; kingdom Viridiplantae; phylum Streptophyta; class Pinopsida; order Pinales; family Pinaceae; genus Picea; species Picea engelmannii. Next base: position 334,541 of record ML779928.1, on the reverse strand, counting down.
CAGGATTTACCTGAGCATGGCCCTGGAGGGCCCACCTTTTCTTCTTCCATCATTCTTATCTTGTCAACAGAAGTAGCATCCATCACCATCGGCTTGGTCCTGTATCAGAAAGGGTTCTTGCTCCATCAGGTAATTGGTCCAGGTATCATGGTATGTGTCACTTTTGATCATTAAAACCTTTAAATATATGCATCTGATTCCTTTTGTTTCTAACAACTACTTGAATCTTACATTTTCCCACTTGACCATGTCTGGGGGGATTGACAGGGTGGCCTAGCAAGCCTTTGTCCATAGGGTTTGGTTTGCCACTGGGGGACTTTTGAAAAGCCATCGTCTGCTCCCATCATAGCACCACTATTTCATCTTATTTCCTGCTCATTTGTCCCACTCCCCTTGTCCGACCATTGGGTTGATCTATTTTTAGGATTGCACCTTATCTCGTGGGAAGAAGGGGCTAAAGGCCCAGAAGGTAAAATTAAGCTGGTAAGAGATAAAAGCCTAAGATTAAAACCTCGAGATGGTTCGCCTAGGGATCCCCGAGAAAGCAATAAAAGGCTTCTCAGCAAGAAACAAGAGGGACCCGGAAAAATAATAAAACAAGACCTAGTTAGAGGATAGGGGGTCTCATCACGAGCCAACCTATTAGGTCCATGGGTACCTAGCGGTATGACATTGCCAGCAGCTGGTTACCATGCCAGGGCAGTGACTCTTGGTTGCATGGCCAAGGGAAAGGGGGTCTCATCACGAGCCGACCTTTCATTTTTGTGAAAGTACTTGTGGGTAACGCTGCCGCCATTGGTCACCACACCAGGGCAGTGTCCCCTGATTAGCTCTGGAACAAAAGGAAAAAGAAAAGCAATAAAAGAATAAAAAAGTAAAGGAAAGAATGGGCTTGGAAAGAATGCATCCATGACAGGTACTGCTCGCCTTCTACAAAGGCACCCACAGGTAACACTTTGCATCCTTGGCCCTCACTGCACCCACATGCTTGGACTTCCCCTGACCACATCACTGACTCACATGGTTTTGATGAGGTTTCTCTTGGGAACTCTCCTTTTTCGATGGGCACTAGCCCAATAGGAAATTTTGTCTTTTCTCCAACATTTGAATAGCACGCTTGTGTAACGTCTTTGAGCTATTAACTGATGTATTAGGGATTTTATGCATATGTTTAATAAAATATTGATGATGAGATGTGATTGACATTGCTATGATCCCTGTGACTGATAAGCCCACGGAGGGCGTAGCCTTTGATGTGCAGGACCATGCTCGATGGATAGGTACCATTTGGACCGGTACACATGGGGAGATGATCAGTTCGGACCTCCATGGGGCTGAAGAGCCCACCAGATGGATGTTGAGACCCCATCAGGGGGTAGAGATAGGACACAGATGGATCAGGGGCTTTGCACCGGAGAAGAAGAGAGCGCTCCACCAAAGTCACCCCGACACAACTTGACCTAAGGGGGATGACCCTTTCTTAGTGGAACGTTGGCCTTTAGAGGCCTAGGACGTCACGACCTTGACCATGATGTCACTCAACATCATGGACGTTTGGGGCAGGCAGGATAGGCAGCAGTGGCTGGTGTGGCAGGTTGGAGAAGCCCAGGGAGGGCTAACGTTTTTCTCCAGGATGCCCCATTTGCCCTAAAAAGGGCTAACGTCTCCCTTGGAGGGATTTTTACGCTCCTTTCAGCTTGATTTAGGGTTTTAACTTGACAATTGAATGTAAAACAATATGATTTGATATTTTATCCTTGTTGGCCTTTTTTACTTGACGTAAATGTAAAATTAGGTCAAGGTTTTGTATAAATGGAAGATTTTCACTCTCATTTTTTCATCATTACTCACTCACTACTTGGTGAGGTCTGAAATTTTCGCCCTATCTTCGGTTATTGTCTGATTTAGTGAGGTGCATTTGTTGAAGCAAGACTTTTTTGGCATTCTATGGTGTTTCTCTTGAAGGAAGGTGTTACAACTAGGGTTTGCATGGTTATTTCTTGGTGATTTGTAAGTATTTTTCTGCAAAACTTCTTAAATGAATGTTTGTAGTCTTATTTTCTTCCATATATTTATAATTTGTTGAATCAAAACCCTAGGTGACAAGCACACAAGTAGGTCCTTGTCTCATGTCCCCTGATAGAGAAACTTTCAGTTATTGAAGAAGAAAAACAGAGCCTAACCGTAGCTACACTCCTTTTCTTCCTCTCCTATGCTAGCCATACCATTTAGAATTCAAGAGGAAGAAGACGTTCTAGGCCTAGGTTATCTACACTTGGGGCCGTTTTTATTTTAGGGTTTGATAAAAGAGCCTTACTGTAGCAACAATCTCCCTCATTAAGCCTTCTTGTCTTGATTTTGTGCTTCATTTGAGCTAGTCGTTTTGCCAAATTGACCTAAGGAAGGAGGAGAGAGCACGAAGCCTTGCTGTAGCAACACCGGAGTGAGCCTTGTTATCCCCGACATCTAGGGATAACTAGGAGATCATGTCTTTACGCCCACAGGTCCTATACATGGAGCACTGAGAGAGGGATTGACTTGAGCATGGCCCTGGAGGGCCCATCTTTCTTCTTCTTCGCCAGATGTGTTCTGTCAGCAGCAGCAGCTTCCATCACCACCGGCTTGGACTTGCATCGGAGAGGACTCTTGCTCCATGAGGTAATTGGTCCAAGGTATCATGGTATGTCATGTTTGATCATTATAACCTTCTTATATATGCGTTAGGTTCCTCTCATTTCTGATGACTGCTTGGATCTTACACTAATCCACTTGACCATTGTTGGGGTGATTGATGTGGTGACTTAGCGAGTTGATATTCATAGGTTTTGGTTAGCCACCAAGGGGGATTTGCAGAGCCATCGTCTGCTCCCATCATTTTATCATGTTTACATCTTATACCCCGCTCATCCATCCCACTCCCCTAGTTCGGCCATTAGGATGACCTTTGAGGGTTACACTTTGTCTTGTGGGAAGAAGGGGCCAAAGGCCCAGGGGGTAAAAGCAGCTGGTAAAAGATAAAAGCCATAGGAAATAAAACCTAGAGATGCTTCACCCAGGGGATCCCCGAGAAGGCAGTAAAAATCCTCTCGATAAGAAACTGAAGGGACCCTAAGAAAATAATAAAACAAGACCTAACCAAGAGGATGGGAGGTCTCATCACGAGCCGGCCCATTATGTTCATAGGTATCCAGCAGTATGACATTGCCATCATCTGGTCACCACGCCAAGGCAGTGACCTTTGGTTGCATGGCCAAAGGAAAGGGGGTCTCATCACGAGCCAGCCTTATCATTTCTGCGAAGATACCAGTGGGTAACACTGTCAGCTCTGGCCACCAAGCCAAGGCAGTGTCCTCTGGTCAGGCCTTGAAATAAAAGCAATAAAAGAAAAATAAAGGCAATAAAGGGCTTGGAAAAAATGCATCCATGACGGGTACAGCTCACCCCCTACAAAGGCACCCACAGACAACACCTGCCCTTGGTCTTGCTGTGACTGGACATCCCTAAAACCATATCACCTCATAAAACATGGCTTGAATAATCTTTTGAGGGAACTTTCCTTATCTTGTGGGTACTAGCCCAATAGGTTGCTCTGTTGGTTTCTTCATCTTTGTATAGTAGATCTGTGTAATATCTTTGAGCTCTTAAATGATATGTTAGGGATTTCATGCATGTATTTGATAACTTTAATGATGAAATATGATTTACATTGCTATGATCTCTAGGACTGATGAGCCCATGGAGGGCGTAGTCTTTGATGTGCAGGACCATACCCGGCGGACAGGTACC
>ML779928.1:300330-329137 GCA_009831015.1 Picea engelmannii | reverse complement strand
GTCAATAATTACATTTATTATTGCTCATGTATATTAAAGATAGTCATTAGCAATTGAAGTACTAACCACTGTTTGCACGTTTTAGTTTTATTTGCCTTGTCTCGCAAACAGGTGCCTTTTTCAGTGGAATACCTTCTCTTTGATTATCTTTCTTGGCAGTAATCTGTGAAAGGAAATTCTCATCTTGATCCTTTAAACCTTAAGACCTTTCAGAACCCCAGATTACTAGGGACGTCTCGCTTGGGATTAGCCACCCTGAATAGAAAGAGCCCCCCATCGAGGTGACAGTGGGTGGGGAAGCTCCTGTTACTCCAGTTTGACTCTTGCCTTCAAGCTACTAAACTTGTCCTACAAACTAAGCGATAACAAGCCTCTCTCCCCTAGGGTTTTGATTTTGAGGCCTTGCCTTAGCAACACCTCAAAACTTCTCCCTCTTGTCCTTAGTCTTTGCCTCCTTCATTATTGGCTCCATTAAACCCTAAGGAACTAATCCTAAGACCCCCAAGCGTTGAAGTAGAACTTGATCTAAATACTCTCTAAATTCTTTGAATTTCATATCCTAACCTACTAACCCTAAGTTGTTGACGTCATCATTGGATATTTCATCTTTAATGCAACAACGTTTTACTTTATGAGCAATTGAATGGTGGTTTTAAGCATTTATTAAATGAAGTGTTGATTGGTTACATTGAATGCCACATCGTTCCAATATTTATTGGTGAAGTGTCATATTCTTTTCATTTGCTATTGATAAACATTGACTTCGTCAACATTTATTGTTAATTGCTTATATATATTTATCAGATAGTCTTATGAAGTACTAACCCATTGAAATATAGCTTGCATATATTTGTTTGTTGTTGTCTTGTTCTAGGCAAGTGTTCTTCATTGGGGATTTACTTTATTATGGGTTGTTTAGCCAGGACTTTCTATTTGGGTGGTGACTTGTGAGGGGGAAAGTTTGTCCTTATCTCATTATCCTTCTGCCCCCTCAAAACCACAGGTCACCGGGGATGTCTCCCCTGGGCCTAACCTCCCTAAAGTGAAAGAACCTCCCCATCTTGGTGACATTGGGTGGGATAGGTTCCTGTTACGCTAGTTTGGCCTTCAATCTTATAGCCCTTTTCCTAGCTACAAACTATGCGATAACAGAGGCTACAGGTCATGACAGTACGACAGAAGAGAAGGCTAGCTTTGCATCCATCAATGGGGTGCCCAAGTACAACACCTTCAAAATGAGAGGAGTCTTGCAGGGGCAAAAGGTGTCAGTGTAGATTGATGGGGGAGCCTCTCACAAGTTCATTGACTCAGCATTGCTATAGAGGAGGCATATACCCACGGTTGAATTTGAAGGGTTCAAGGTGGAGGTAGCAGGTGGAAACACCATGCCTTGTAACAGGTACATTCCAGGCATGAAGCTTACATTGGGTAGGCATGATTTGGTACATGATTTTTATGTGATGGACCTTCTAGACACAAACATAATCCTTGAAGTACAATGGCTTAGTACGTTGGGGCCTATCACCACCAACTACAAGACCATGGAAATGTCTTTCACAGAGGAGGGTGGACGAAAGGTAGTTCTCCAAGGCATGGTAGGTAACTCAGCCAAGGTAGTTACGACCAAGAAGATGGAGGCCATTTTCAGGAGAGAAGAGATAGTGTATGCAGCTGAGTGCAAGATTTCGGCACGTGTGGAAAAAAAGGGCAAGGTTCACTACACACTACAGATTCATGAGATCATTGACAAACACAGTAAAGTGTTTGGACCTATTCCACCAGACAGGGGGCTTGAGCATATCATTGAGGTGGAGGAAGGAGCAAAACCAGTCATCACCACGCCTTATAGACATCCAAAAAAGTACAAAGACGAGATAGAGAAGGCAATCAAAGAGCTCTTGGATATGGGGCACATCAGGCCGAGTTCCAGCCCTTTTGCTTCTTTAGTGGTGTTGGTCAAGAAGAAGGATGGAACCATGCACATGTGCATTGACTTCCGGGCATTAAACAAAAAACAATCAAAACCAAGTATCCCATACCAAAGATTGACGATTTTAACCATTTAAGAATAAATAGATCAAAAGCACATTAAAACCCTAACCTCACAAATTGGGGTATTCCTCTCCCAAAGTGTAGGTAATTATTAAGCTTTAGAAGATAACTTGGAAAGAGAGGCCAAGAAAGGAAGAGAGAGAAGCAAGCAAGAGAAGAAGCTCACTAACCCCACGTCCTAGCTTGAGGGAGTGATTTAGAGATAGAAAACTCAAAGCTATATCTTACCCAAACTCACACGTGGGAGGTAGGCCATACCAATCCTTCTCCCACACTATGAGCAACTAAAAATCAGCAAGTGAAGAAAGTATGCCCAAGAAGCTAGAAGAAGTAAAGAGAAAAGTTGAGAATGTTACCCACTTGAAGAGAAGGGTCTTGGAGTGTTGTGTGGACGTTTTTGGGGTAGCATAACCCTCTCAACTAGATCTGAACCTGCAAAAACCAGCAAGGTATACTTGCTGGAAATGCTACACACAACAAGCAAAGATGAAGAAAAATTTCTATTTTTGGTAGAAATTTTTCAGATAGAAATTTTTATGAAGAAAGTAGATTTAGATGACCACTTTAAGATGTTAAGCTAGCTGAAATATGTATGAAAGGACAGCAAGAAAGAATGAAAAAAGAAGAGAGAGAAAAGAGGATCTTATGTGTGTTTCAAGGGAGGACTCTTCCTTGACGCATTTCCAATGAAACCCTTGAAGCCAAACCTGCAAAAACTTAGCAAAATCTATGCATACCAAGATAATATGGAGGAATGTGCTAATAAGATAAAATACTTGCACCCTATCTAGCAATTCACATATATAGATCTACAAGAATACTCTTTGTTAGATCTACTCAAATAAAATACTTTACCCAAGATTAAGGCTATGCATAAATCAAATCAAACCATACAAGTTTACCTCACATGTAGCAATAATGAAAATATATGTTGCTCTTCCAATGATCCTCCAAAGTTTCTCCTTTATATTACTCAAGAAAGGGATCTTGGAGAAATACTTGCTCCAAAACCCTAAGAGCCAAAGAATGGAAGAAAGATGGAATAAGAAAGAGAGAGAGAGAGAGAGAGAAAGGAAAATCAAGTAGCATAACAATAGCTCAAGATATAGTAAAGAGGAAGTGAGGAGAGGGATCTATTTATACTTGGAGAGGCAAACTCACCCCTCTTGGATCAATGCCAAGTGTCCACCACCAAGCACAAGATGAGATCCCAAGGGTAGGGTGCACCATTTAGGGTTTGAGAAGTAGATCTAGGGTGTAGATGAGTGGTAGGGTGTTGGGATCACACAAAATAGGTAGTGGGAGGCTATGGGATGCGTGCCAAGGGAGAGAAAGGGAGCCCAACCACAAAAACAAATTTTCTAGATGAGGGGGCCGTAACTCTCCTACGAGGATGCACCATTTGGGGAAGAGGTGAGCAATGGAGTGGAATAAATGAGGGAAAAGGTGTTGGGATCAAGCAAAAGGGTAGTGGGAGGCTAGGAAAAGCGTGCCAAGGGATAACATAAGTCTTCCATTGATTTTTTTTATCATTTTTTTTACTTTTTGGAGACTTTCTAGAAGGAAAGGACACCACTCTAGGAAAAGTAACGTTTTTGCTTAATGGCTAGGTGAAGGGGTGATGTGAGGGTTGGAAAAGGTTAGGAAAAATCTCTCTCACCTTTATCCATCTTTACATCCACTTTTAACTCATTATTACAAAATTACATTTTTGCTATGTCAAGACTTAGCAATTAAAATTGTTATTTTTGACTGACTAACACTCCGGGTGGACAAACCCATAGCAGAATTTGTCCAACTGAGCTGAAACTTGGTCTAGGTGTGTAGGGGGTGCTATTCTATTTCTTTTGAGCACAAATAGCCCTATCAAAAACCCAAAGACCTAGTTTTTACAATTTTTTCTCAAAAATAATTAAACCTCCAAACTTAGGGAAATTTAATTAAAAATTAATTAATTAAAAAAAACTAATCTAGACTGAACGGAATTCCGCGAAACTTTCTAAGATGTCTTACATGGTCATTTACATCATCCCTAAACAATAGTTACCAGGAGATAAGTCCATTAGAACGTCATTCACCACTTTGGAGGAATTATTGCAAGTGTGAGGGAAAAACTCAAGGGAAATCAATAAGGCTAAAAAGCCCAATTGATAACCCGAGGATAAAAAAACCTCGGTGAAAGGGACTCTTCCAATGAACCGATCCCAAGGTAACTGACCTAACTATGACCAATGCAGACCTATTACATTATTGACCCATGCAGGGGTGCGGAAATTCTAGTTACAAAAAGAAGTGTTGGGGCCAAAAATGCCCTGTAGAACCAAATAGTCTTCGTCAAATGAGCATCTGATGATGCATCTCTTCATGACACATGGAATTGACCCCCTAGTTGGAGAGGTGGTCAACAGGTACCATCCAATCAAAATGAGGGAAGGGGACATCCCAAAAACTGCTTTCATGTGTCACTACAGCCACTATGAGTTTTTAGTGATGCCATTTGGTTTAACCAATGCCCCAACCACGTTCCAGTCATGTATGAACTATGTCTTCAACAAATAGTTGAGGAAGCATCTCTTTGTATTCTTTGATGACTTTCTAATCTATAGCAAGACGTGGGAGGAACACCTTCAACATGTAGACCAGATTTTGACTATCATGGAGAATTAGTCATTATATGCCAAGGAATCCAAATGTGAGTTTGGAATGACGGAGGTCCTTTACTTGGGACACATTATCGGAGTTAAAGGAGTACAGGTACATCAGGAGAAGATTCAGGCCATAGTTGTATGGCCAACACCTAAAACCCTTACAGAATTGAGGGCATTTCTGGGCATTTGTAGCTACTACAAGAAGTTTGTCAAAGGATTCTCCCAGCTTTGTGCACCCTTGACCGATCTAATGAAGAAAGGGGCTTTCAAATGGAGTGAAGAAGCCCAAGCCACGTTCGACAGAATGAAGAAGGTAATGAGCACGTGTCTGGTATTGGCATTACCAGATTTTGGCCAACCTTTCATCTTGGAGTGTGATGCCTCCGAAGAAGGCATTGGAGTCATATTGATGCAGAATAGGCACCCTCTTTCCTATGAGAGCCAAAAACTTAGGGGTCCTGAGTTACTTTACACCATCTATGACAGAAATGTTGGCCATCATGCACGCTTTGGCAAAACTCAAGCAATACTTGGTCGGTGCTCGATTTGTAGTGAGATCAGATCACAACAACCTCAAGTACTTCCTGGAACAGAAGGACATGAATGAAAGACAGTAGAAGTGGGTCAGCAGGATACATGCCTATGACTTTGACATTGAATTCGTCAAAGGGAAAAACAACGTGGTGGTAGATGTACTATCCAAGAGGTCATCAATTTATGCCATGACAAATGTATAAGTTGATTGGAAGGACCACTTGGTGATGGAATACTCAGAAAATCAGTTCGCTTGTCAACTGTAAGATGGGCAAATATAGGACGATAACTTCAGGGTCATTGATGGCATCATCTATTGTAAGGGCCAAATTGTTTTGGTTCCTGAATCGGCCTTTAGGGCCAAAGTGTTGCAGGCATGTCATGACTCATCGAAGGTAGGGCACCAAGGGATTGGCAAGACATACAGGCAGGTGAGGGAGAGGTTCTCATGGAAGGGCCTCAAAGAGGATGTGATGAATCACGTCAAGGAGTGTACTACTTGCCAGGAGAATAAGGATGAGCACACTCACCCAACAGGACTGCTGCAACCCCTACCCATCCCAGAGCACAAATGAGAAAGCATCTCCATGGACTTCATCACAGGTTTTCCAAAGGCACAGGGGAAGGATTGTATTTTTGTGGTGGTGGACAGGTTGTCAAAGTTTGCACACTTCTTCTCCATTGCTACAGACTTCAGTGCAGCACAGGTGCCCGAATTATTCTTCAGGGAGATCTTCAGACTTCATGGTTTACCCAAAACCATTGTTAGTGACAGGGATATCCGATCTATGAGTACATTCTGGCAGGAGTTATTCAGGCTAGTTGGTACGGCCTTGACTCCTAGTACTAGTTATCATCCTCAGATGGATGGGTAGACTGAAATAGTCAACAAATGGGTGGAAGGCTATCTCAGGAATTATGTGGCTGGGCAGCAGAAGGCATGGGTCAGATGGCTACATTTGGGGGAATATTGTTACAACACCACCCATCACATGTCCATACGCATGACCTCATTTAGGGCATTGTATAGTTATGACCCACTCTCTTTCGTAGAGATTGCTTTTGGTGACAGCAGGGCCCCGATGGTATAGGATTGGGTACAACAGAGTTAGGATATTCTCAGGGAGTTGAAGGATCATTTACAGAGGGCACAGAACCAGCAAAAGGTCCAAGCAGACAAACACAGGGTAGAGTGTACTTTTGAGGTTGGTGACTTAGTCTACCTAAGGCTCCAAACGTACAGGCAGGCTTCTATAAAAATAAGTGGAGCAGAGAAGCTCCAACCACGTTTCTTTGGGCCCTATAGGATCAGCAGGAAGGTAGGGGTCGTAGCTTATGAGCTGGAGCTCCCACAGGGTAGGAGGATACATAATGTCTTTCATGTGTCCTGCCTGAAGAGGGCCATCGGCCAACACATCACTCCACTAGAAGTGCTACCACCTCTAGATGAAGAGGGGCAATTGGTTCTTGTACCAAAGGAGATATTGGAGGTTCGAGAGAAGAAGCTCCGAAAGAGAAGCATCAAAGAATACCTGATCAAATTGAAGGATTTGCCTATTGAGGATGCCATGTGGGAGAATGAACAGGTGGTACGGGAAACGGGTTTGGAATTGCTTAAGGAAAAGCAATTTCTAGCAGGGGAGACTGTAATGTCCCCCACCTCTTGATGAAGAGGTCTGGGAAGACTTAGTGGTCTAGGCATCCCCACTAGCCCATAGTCTCATACAATATGGGGAAAAATCAACCAAATTAATGTTATATTTTGAAGTTGACTTAGGAAAAAGGGAAAAAGAGAAAAAAGTAACTCAATGAAGAATTAGAACGTTGGAGGTTGAGTTAGGAGTTGAACCTAGGGGTTAAACTAACTCAACAAGGAAACAAAATGGAAGTATAAAGGAAAGGCTAGGGCGCACCTTTCCTTCATCTTGGATATTTTGGTATTTGCTTGTTGAGCTCTTGAGCACATAGTTTTGAGGGTTTTGAGATTACAAACCCTAGAGAGCAACTCAGTGGTGAAAGATCCCACTCACTTGTTCCAAGCTTGGCCTCGGGGATGAAATACTCCACCCACACCATTCTACACTCATCACAAGTTCCTTCATCGATTCAGGAGAGCAACATGGCCGTACTATTCAGGGATTTCCAGCAGGGGCGCACCATTGTCTAAGGGGAAGTTCGATCCATCATTGTGAAAGAGCCTTGAGACATTCTAGCACTTGGGTTTTTCTTGCAGGACCTTGCTCATCAGTTTGGATGTGTTTTGGAAGAGTTACTTCGACCAGATTGGCAGCTACAGATTTGGGACGGCTTTGAGAGAAGGAGGATGTCTTGGTGATTCAGACATTCTTAGATCTAGGGAGTTATACCTTAGATCTAATTGTGAAACTTCTCCTAGGTGCTTGTGGCAACCTGATCTATCACCCTAGGGAGTTTCAGGAGTTTTGGAGGCCTCCTTCATCCAGGCCGAATTGTTGGGCACTTCAGGGTTTCAGGAGGGTGCAGATCTAGTTAGGGTTCCAGCAGATTGAGGAGGAAGACCAAGTATTTGAGCTTCATACTTCCGGGAGGGATTTCCCTTGTCTTGATCTATCCTTTGGTGGAGTTTGGCATTGTTTTGAGACCTCCTTCTACTAGGACGAAATATTGACTTTCTTATCATCCAGCAGGACGTACCAACAGCATAAGGGCGTTGGACGTAACCCTTGTTCTTTGTATTTGGGATCTTCATCTCGTGTTCATCCTTTGGAGGCCTATTTTGTATTGTTGGGAGCATTTTGTGGCAACTCATATCTTCTATCTTGGAGCCATCTGATGTTATTCCAGATTTTCTTCTATATTGTATCAGGTTCTTTCTTTTCATAATAAAAAGGTCAGATCTGTGCTTTGTGGTTCCATATCTTGTGTATTGTTGAGATCTTGCATGTATTGAGTATATCTTGAATAAACTGTGCTGAATAATCGAATATAACCATAAGTCTGAAATATCAGTGGCCAACCTGCATATACAACAGTAAAACCGTTAATTTAGTGGTTAGTTAGTGTTCCTAAGCAAAAAAATTGGCTTGGGAACATTACAAGGTGCGACTTGCCTCATTGGAATCTCCATCAAGTTGACAACACACTCCAACAAGTCACCTTCTCTCCTAGTTCACTCGCCACACAAGCCAAGGGAGAAACATGTCCCCGACATTTTCCCTAAATTAGTGCCTTGCTGATTTTTTATTTATTTTTTGTCTTTTATTGACTTTTTTGAGAGAGAGACTTTTTTGTGATTAAATAATCACTTTTTACCCTCAAAAAGGTAATATTTAGGTTAAGTGGGTATTTTGAGTGTGAAAACGAATACCCCCAAGGCATATAATGCCTCCTAGTACCACTTTTTTAACTTAGGCTTTATTTACAATTAAAAATATCTCACTTGCGGGATATTTTTTATTAACTGAAAACCTTAAAAAATCCTACGAGGGACTTAGCACAATTTCCATATGACTCAAAAATGATGACTAGCATGGTAATATACATTAGACACTAGACTTAGATAATCTTACTCAGGCCTAACCATCAGTACACACTCCAACTTTGGAGGAAATGAGTGAAAAACTCAAAAATTATAACTCACTTAAAAATTTTCAAGCAAGAAATAATTAATAAGTAAAAAAAACACTCTAGAGTAATGCACTCATGATTAAGTCTTAGGAGGCTAAGTCTTTTACAAGTTCATCATGTTGAATTTATCTTATTACAATTCCCCATGGAGAGCATAGAATTGCATTATAGAAGAAGAAGAAGAAGAAGAAAGGTGACCATATTGGCCGGCTGGACTTCTGAACTCTGACTTAGAACAATTCCTTGTTCAATCTTCGACGGCTCAACTGCAAGTCCATCCTAATGCAACTTGGTGGGTAACACCACCTAAATTAGCATCCAAGTGGAGAGTCCAACAACATATGCTTCTTTGGGGTAACGGATGGGATTGTGCCACTATCACCTCAACACAATTTCCACTTCACTTTTAGCCCCTCTCAAAGGCCAAGGGGGGTATCCCTAGTCTATTAGTAGTAGAGTTCAAGTAAATCATGTTTAGTGAATTAATATATGAGAATTTATGATTTACTTCAATATATGAGTCTCACAAATATGTAACAATGTAAAGATAAGGATTTCAACAAAGTAGTGATTCAATACTTTAAGAGAATGCTTTAAAAGAAAGAGCATAGACCATGTTGTCGTCCTAATACACACCTGGGTTAATGTGGAAGAAACCTTCAATCCACTTGGTGTGTCCTTGGGGGAAAGTCTCAAGTCAAGGTGTCGTCACCTGATCCTCAACTCCTAGCAAAGCCAAGGCGGGTAGTCCCTATGAAAATAAATCTAAGGCTTTTCTAAACTAAGAAAGAAAAACACTTAATCTAGGAGTTTGTAATTTTTGAAACACAAGATAATATCAACATAACATAAGCTTGATCAAAAGGATACTGCCTTTGAAACCAACCATGAGCATTTATCAATCATCACATAAAATAAAGATAAGCATTGCAAAAATAGATAAACTTGAAAGACCAGTGCCAGATAAAGCAATAAAGTGTGATGTGATGAAAGTGTCGCGTTAATTTTATCTCGATTGTTTTAATTAATGGATTTGGTGTTACTAGAAAAGTTTTGAGACCGTGAAGTGGGGATTAAAGTCGAGGTCCCCACTCTTTGTGTGCAATGTGTAATGTGGTCTCCTTGTGTGTTATTCACCAATCTAAAACTTGTCAATCGGGTGTGCCGCAAGTCCAACGAGGTGAGTTACCCCTCGACTTGACACAGTCCACCCAGGGTAGAGGTCTTAGATGAATAATGCCACTTAGAGATTGTCCTAATCATACTAGCATGCACTGTTCAAATCGTTTTTGGGTCACCGAAGCACTTGAGCGTGACAACGGGCTTGCATACTCAAATTTGAACAATTGGGGTTTATTCCAATAATTTTGCAAAAAAGGAAACTAGTAATAAGCAAACCTAGAACTTGCAGTGGATTTTAAAACTTTGATTTAAATGATGTGAGTTAATTTTAGCTTGTTTATGCATGAAACACTAAATGAAACCAATGAAATGGGAAACAACCCTGAAAAGCAGAAAAAGGGAAAAGACACCAGTTTCCCCCCAGGGCAGGGGAAACAACTAAAGACGAGCTTTGTGGCTCGCTAACTTTATTACAAAATTTAAACTACTTTCTTTTTGATACACTTGATTTTTATACTGCGAGATCAAGTGTTTTACAAAGCCTTTTGAGAGGGAAAAATCAAATACAAAGCTCTTGGGAGCACCGGGAGGGTCCTGGAAGGGACTAAACTTCAAAAATTCAGTATCATTTCCTCTTCTACCTGTCATATCTGCGATAAAATAGCAAGCAATCAAATGCAAAAGATGACCAAAAACACTTTAAAAGTGTCATTGATCAACCCCAAAAAATTGTGAAAAAATTCTAAGTTAAAATACGCTAAAACAGAAAATTAACTAAGGAGTGATAGCTAGACAGCTAACCTCCTTAGGATCTTACTGGCTGATATAAAATCAGCAAAGAAAAGCAACTAAACTTTCAGATTTGTACTTTTAAAACCGTGTAAACTTTTGCCTACCACAAGCCTAAAAAATTCTGGGAATTTGAAGGCTAGTTAGAGACAAATTTAAGCTAGAACTTGGCAAAGAGATGAAATTCTTTTATAAAATTCAGATCTAGCTTTTAGAGGCTGCATGCAATTGATATAGAACAGATTTATACTTTTAAAATTATCTAAATCCTTGCATGCAACAAAAAACCAAAGAGCAAGATGACTTTTCTTATGAAATTTTGAGAGAGAAGGGGAAAGATATAATTTGAAACCAGGAACTTGGGTGATGGAGTCAAAATGATGTGTTGAAGAGGGGAATCCTTCCACTGGATGCAATTGAAGATGCCGGAGGTTCAAGCAAGAACCTTCCACTCCTCCAAAGTAGAGACCTGTAAACTTAGAATACCCTTGCAAGCAAACCGTCAAAATATCCTACACATAAACCTTGAAAGCATGCAATTAAAACAATGACAGCATGGATTCATAGATTGAAATGTGATAAAACAAGAATTAGCAAGACAATCTAGTTTACTAATACCTTATTAAATGGACAAATAAGAATTGCAAGCAAGAGACGTTTACCATACTCAAAGCACCATGAAGGGAGAAGATCCTCCACACATTTGCACAAGACAACACAATGAAGCTCCAAAGTCTTTTATTCCTTTAATCAAATAGCAAGTGATACAATACAATCTTCTTCCCACGAATTCTAACTAACTGAGGAAGGAGGGGTCGCCTTTCTTATATAGGAGATAGGGTGACAATTCCTAGGTAAGCTATGTGCTAGGGTTAGGTTTACGGTTTAGGATATGCGTGGAGATGAGGGAGTTGCGCACTAGTCAAAGGGTAGATGCACAGGAGATGAGGGGAGTGGATGTGGAGTGGTGTTAGGTAAGGGGAGTGATGTGGAGTGTGTTATCCCCACTTTTTAGGGATAACTAGGAGATCATGTCTCGTGGCCCACAGGTCCTAGACATGGAGTACCGAGACCAGGATTGACCTGAGCATAGCCCTGGAGGGCCCACCCTTTTCTTCTTCCATCATCCTTGTCTTGTCAGCAGCAGCAGCATCCATCACCATTGGCTTGGTCCTGTATCAGAAAGAGTTCTTGCTCCATGAGGTAATTGGTCCAGGTATCATGGTATGTGTCACTTTTGATCATTAAAATCTTTAAATATATGCATCTGATTCCTTTTATTTCTAACAACTGCTTGGACCTTACATTTGCCCACTTGACCATGTTTGGGGGGATTGACAGGGTGTTCTAGCAAGCCTTTGTCCATAGGTTTTGGTTTGCTACTTGGGGGGACTTCTGAAAGGCCATCGTCCACTCCCATCATAAAACCAATATTTCATCTTGTTTCCCGCTCACTTGTCCCACTCCCCTTGTCTGGGCATTGGGTTGACCTTTCTTCAGGATTACACCTTGTCTCGTGGGAAGAAGGGGCTAAAGGCCCAGAAGGTAAAAGCAAGCTGGTAAGAGATAAAAGTCTAAAAATAAAACCTCGAGATGCTTCGCCCAGGGATCCCCAAGAAAGCAATAAAAGGCTTCTCAGCAAGAAACTAGAGGGACCCGGAAGAAAATAATAAAACAAGACCTCGTCAGAGGATAGTGGGTCTCATCACGAGCCAACCTATTAGGTCCATGGGTACCTAGCAGTATGACATTGCCACTAGCTGGTTACCACGCCAGGGCAGTGACTCTTGGCTGCATGGCCAAGGAAAAGGGGGTCTCATCACGAGCCAACGTTTCATTTCTGTGAAAGTACTTGTGGGTAACGCTGCCACCACTAGTCACCACACCAGGGCAGTGTCCCCTGATTAGCTCTTGATCAAAAAGAAAAAGAAAGCAATAAAAGAATAAAAGAATAAAGGCAAGAATGGCCTTGGAAAGAGTGCATCTATGACAGGTACAACTCGCCTTCTACAAAAGCACCCATAGATAACACATTGCATCCTTGGCCCTCACTGCACCTGCATGCTTGGACTTACCTTAACCACATCACCCACTCACATGGTTTTGAAGAGGTTTTCTTCTGAGAACTCCCCTTTTCCGATGGACACTAGCCCAATAGAACGTTTTGTCTTTTCCTCCAGATTTGTATAGCAGGCTTGTGTAATGTCTTTGAGCTATTGACAAATGTATTAGGGATTTTATGCATATGTTTAATAATATTAATGATGAGATGTGATTGACATTGCTATGTTCCCTGTGACTGATGAGCCCATGGAGGGCGTAGATTTTGATGTGCAGGACCATGCTCGACGGACAGGTACCATTTGGACCGGTACACATGGGGAGGTGATCAGTTCGGACCTCCATGGGGCTGAAGAGCCCACCAGATGGATGTTGAGACTCCATCAGGGGGTAGAGACAGGGCAGAGGATGATCAGAGATTTTGCACCAGAGAAGAAGAGAACGTTCCACCAAAGGCATCCCAACACTGCTTGGCCTAGGGGGATTGACCCACTTTCAGAAGGACATTGGCTCTAGATGGCCCAAGACATCACCAGGAGGCTTATGACGTCATCATGAGCATGTTGGCAGATGGACAGGGCAGTTGGCACGTGTGGCAACTTGGAGGAGCCCAATGATGGCTAACGTCTTGCTTTAGGAGGCTACATTTGCCCTAATAGGGGCTAACGTCACCCTAGGAAGGGGTGACGTCTTACCCTTTTGCTTGATTAGGGTTTTAGCCTAGCATTTAATGTAAAAACAATATAATTTTGATATTATGGCCTTGTCGGCCTTTTTATGACCTAAAAAGTAAACTAGGTCATTGATACAGTATATATTGAGGATTTTGATCCTCATTTTATGATCACAACTCATTCACTCCATAAGGAGGACTGAAATTTGCGCCCTCTCTTGGGTATTTGGCTGGATTAAGTGATGCGCACTTGTTGAAGGAAGTGATTTTTGACATTTATGGTGTTTCTCTTGAAGGAAGGTGTTACAACTAGGGTTTGCATGGTTATTTCTTGATGAATTGTAAGTATTTTTCTGCAAAACTTCTTGAATGAATGGTTGTAGTTTAATTTCTTGCATGTGTTTATGAATTTTGTTGAATGAAAACCCTAGGTAACAAGCAGACAAGTAGGTTCTTGTCTCATGTCCCCTGATAGAGAAACTTTCAGCCATTGAAGAAGGAAGAAAGAGCCTAGTCGTAGCTACACTACTATTTCTTCTTCCTCTTTGCTAGCCGTACCAATTGAAAGCCAAGAAGAGTGAGATGTCCCTGGCCTAGGTCTACTACACTAGGGCCATAGTCTTTCTAGGGTTTGCTGAAAGGCCTTGCTGTAGCAACACCTCACCTCATCAAACCCTCTTGTTTTGGTTATATTTTTATTCTTGAGCTAGTTGTTTTGCCAGGAAGGAGGAGAGAGCACGAGGCTTTGCTTTAGCAACACCAAAGTGAGCCTCTCTCCCCTAGGGTTTTGATTTTGAGGCCTTGCATTTGCAACACCTCAAAACTCTTCCCTCTAGTCCTTGAAATCTTGCCTCCTTCAACTCTTGTGTCCTTCACTTATGACTCCATTAAACCCTAAGGCACTGATTTGAAAGTCCTCTAACGTTGAAGTGAAGCTGATCAAACAACTCTCTAAATACTTTAAATTTTAAACCCTAACCTACTAACCCTAAGTTGCTAACATCATCATTGGTTGTTTCATCTTTAATGCAGCAAGGTTTTGTTTTATAAGCAATTGAATGGTGATTTAGGCGTTAAATGAAATAAAGTGTTGATTGGTTATATTAAATGCTACATCGTTCCAGTATTTATTGGTGAAGTGACATTATTTTCATTGCTATATTGATAAACATCGACTTCATCAATATTTATTGCCATATTGCTTATATATATATATTCATTAGATAGTCTTATGAAGTACTAACCCATTGAAATATAGCTTGGATATATCAGTTTGTTGTTGTTTTGTTCCAGACAGGTGTTCTTCATTGGGGATCTACTTTATTATCGGCTGTTTAGCCGGGATTATCTGTTTGGGTTGTGACTTGTGAAGGGGGAAAACCCTATCTTGGTCTTATTAGCCTTTTGCCTCTTCAAAACCCCAGGTCACTGGGGACGTCTCCCCTAGGCCTAACCTCCTTAAAGAGAAAGAACCATCCCATTGTGGTGACATTGGGTGGGACTGGTTCCTGTTACGCCAGTTTGGCCCTCTATCTCATAGCTTTTATCCTAGCTACAAATTGTGCGATAACAGAGTGAAAGGGGAGTGATGTGAGGTGTGAGGGGGAGTGAAGGAGTAGTTAGGGAATGTGTGGGCCCTTGTGAAATGTGCCATGCTTTAGGAATGCGCCACCTAGGATGTAGGGTCGAGTTCCCTTATTGGGATCTCCCCCTAACTCCATGTCATCTCTAATCAAGTCAACCCTACCTCAGATGAACTCACCCATGCTTCCAGTCAACTAGGGACATGAGAAAAACATGTTCCAAACATGTTCCCCATTTCTCCTAAAATTTAGGAGATTAATTTAATTACCCATTTTCCGTATTTTTTTGAGTAATTTTGATTTTTTAGTGATAATAATCGTTTTTTTGCCTCGAAAGATGGGAAATAGGGGTTTACATGATACTCTAGACTGGAAAACGACTGTAAATATGGTATCTGGCAATCTTTGATGCCATATTTTTTACATTTATTGACTTAGAGTTAATAAATTCCATTTTTGCGGGAATTTAATTAATTCATTAAAAACTTAAAAAAAACCTATCAAACCTAGCCGCAATTTCCGCATGAGTCAATCAATATGTCCTAGTATGAGCTTATAAACATTTAGACACTAGACATTGGATTTTCCATGCCAAGACCTACTCGCTAGTACATACTTCGGCTCTGGAGCTAGTCTTTTAAGTGAAAAAACTTAGAAATTATTTAATATGTCCTAGTATGAGCTTATAAACATTTAGACACTAGACATTGGATTTTCCATGCCAAGACCTACTCGCTAGTACATACTTCGGCTCTGGAGCTAGTCTTTTAAGTGAAAAAACTTAGAAATTATTTAATCGCTCACCAAGGCAAACAGAAAAAATAATTAACAAGTAGAAAAAAACACTCCAAAGTATGTGCTCACTCCTGGTCTTAGGTGGCCAATAGCCTTTTACAATATCTCATACTTAGGACATTTATTACAATGGTGGAAATGCGGAAAAAAGGGGTCTTTTACAAGACCGGCTGAACTATGAACTCTGCAAATATGAGCATTGATTGCTCATTCTCTAGCGGCTCTTCAGAAAATCCAGCTTGTGCAAACTGGTGGATAACAGACCACAATCATCCACTTAAGTATGTTTTTAAATATAAGCTAATGGATTAGTGTCAAATTTCTTTGTAAAGTATGCAAGAAAGGAAGACTCGGATTTGCAGTAGTTTGATTAACATCTCAAGAAAACAACACTTAGAACACACAACTATGAAAATAAACCACTCTAAGCCAATTAAGAACACAAGAGATGGAATCATTTAACACCAATTGACCTTATGTGATGTGCTTTTAGGTGCAGATCAATTATGTACCTGGTTAAGGGGAAGTCCAAGGTGAAACTTGGGTTGTCCTTGCTCTTCAAATTTGTTTTATTAACCCCATTAGCCTTAGGATTTTAGTAGTAGTCTCTCCCATCAACCACCAAATATATAAAAAAATCCAAAAATCATTTTTCCCTTTTTTGTATATATGTAAGCGAAGATAAATTATTGCATATCTCTTAGTTAGATTTCATTATTCAAGTCTACTTGCTTTAAACATAAATACATTCATATTCTAGACTTATTTATCTCAATTAAGAATTATTCCAAGGTTCTTATATTGAAACCCTAATTGGGAATTTCCCTAAACCTTGAACTTTAAGCATCATATTTTGTTTTGGGCTATTATTATTTACTTGTTCAAATCTAGAATTTATTTTTTTACACATAAATCAGATTTGCAAGTATTATCAATCTAGTTGCTTTACATAGGTAAGATCTCACTCTAGACTTGCTTTACTTCACAATTTGGAGTTGTTATATGGTTCATTATTCAAACCCTAATTGTGATTAACCCTTGTTGACATCTCAATTCCCAATACCTAGATACTTTTCTACCTTGCGTATTTCCTTGCTTTCAATCAAATTACAACACACATAATACAATATACTTGTTGGAAATGAAACAACGAAAGCAAAATTATGGAAACCAAACTTCACACAATACACAAAAAAATATTCCCTTCAAATCAACTTTTCATTAATAATGAATTCAAGCTTAGAAGGGCTCCCTTACTTGGCAAATGGTCCACTGAGGAAAAATACAAGTACATGGAAAAACCATCTACTCCAAATTGTGTAATGTACCCATTTTTGGGTTCCTTTGCTCTATAGTTGGAGATGTCTTTATGGGCTTGTGGCATCTTGATTAGAGGGGTGATTTGATGTTACCAATGAGCTCAAGGGGTTTAGAGGAGTTATATGATGCTTTTAGAGGTCCGCATATCATCTTTTATCATCGAGATCACACCTGCGCACTCAAATTTCGATTCCGACACATTTAGACCATTCCGTAATTTGGGAGTATTAATGAGCATTATTTAATGGATACTAAAGTTGTCATTTTAATAAATTATCTAAGAGGGGTACCTTGGCGTTCATCATGTCTTGTTGCCCTCTGGCGAGATCATTCAACATACCCTGGGTACCATCATAAGGGGCCTCTGGGCTTTTCCCCTTGCCCTCTAGAATATCATGTATGTCACCCATCTTACTTTCTATCTTGGCTTCTGTCCCTGAACTGATATGATCTCTGTCTTTGTCCCTTGTCTCTGGCTCTATATCAGATTGGATATGGAAAGGAATGTATTCTCTCCTGTTTTACTCCATTCTATCTCTATTGTGACCCCTATGGTATTGAATGTACTCGTCCCCGATGTGACCTCTTCCCTCTGGGTATTCTTCACATGTTCTTGGAATCATGGGGTCATGAGTCAAGTGCTTCTTCACAGGTTGGCAGGAAGAAGGCTCTAATACCACTGTAATATCCTTGGATCCTTGGATCTAGATATCAACTGCTAACTCTGGGGTTGTGACTGTAGATTTGATATGCTGGGGTTTCTAGCTGAGTGTCAAAAGGTTTCTGGATGTGTTTTGTTTTGTTTAATAGTTTTATACAGTACATGCAAATAAATTTAGAACCATAATCACCTCAACAAGTTTATTAAGAAAAATAATGGATAATATAAGGCAATATGCGAGAACTCAAACAAATCTCTTCAACTAGATCTTTATAGAGGTCGATCTTAACTGGAATACTAAAAAAGATACTGAAAAATACTGATAACGATGATAGATGGACGGATCTAAGATCTGCAAGGTAGATCCACTGCATGCACGGAAGGAAGTGTTGCATGCAACCAAAAATGTGTTGCAAAACTGCTGTAGAAGACTAGAAAGTTCTCCCCGGTGGCAATACTTGTCAGAACGGGCTAAGATCTGTCTCAGATGGGTCGCCCTGCTCCCTAGAACACCCCCCCTACCTCAGAGATGGGAAGTTGGCTCTTTGTTGCATTGTCGAAACCCTGGATGGATGCTTGAACCCCCACGCATTGTAAACTGATGAACTAGCATGCCTTGGGTGTTTTACTTGTCAAAAAATCGTGAGATCTGTCTCACTAGAAGCACCTTGGCCTCCTCTCAAATGGGTTGGGACAAATTTGGATCTCCCTGTCTGGTTGGGCCTAGCGACCCCTGAGTCCTAATAAATCCTCCTCAAACCCTCACACTGCAACTGGAATATTTATGCACTGACTTATGTTGGATATCTCTACAGCTATAACCTGAACCTGTAGCTCAATGAAGAACTTGTGTGGTCCTCCCGATGGACTAGGGTGTGTCTCTCAATAGCTAGCTCTGCCAATGGTAGATCCACTGCATGCACAGAGGGAAGTGTTGCATGCAACCAAAAATGTCTTGCAAAACTGCTGCAGAAGACTGGAAAGTTCTCCCCAGTGGAAATACTTGTCAGAACGGGCTAAGATCTGTCTCAGATGGGTCGCCCTGCTCCCTAGAACACTCCCCCTACCTCGGAGATGGGAAGTTGGCTCTCTGTTGCACTGTCGGAACCCTGGATGGATGCTTGAACCCCCACGCACTATAAACTGATGAACTAGCATGCCCTGGGTGTTTTACTTGTCAAAAAATCGTGAGATTTGTCTCACTAGAAGCACCTTGGCCTCCTCTCAAATGGGTTGGGAGAAACTTGGATCTCCCTATCTTGTTGGGCCTAACGACCCCTGATTCCTAATAAATCCTCCTCAAACCCTCACGCCGCAACTGGAATATTTGCGCACTGACTTGTGTTGGATATCTCTACGGCTATAACCTGAACCTATAGCTCAATGAAGAACTTGTGTGGTCCTCCCGACGGACTAGGGTGTGTCTCTCAACACCTAACTCTGCCAATGGTGGTGGTTTCATCCAGAAATCCACAAAACAAGAAGGTCGCATGTCTCCTCTCTGGGTTCTAATTTCCAATTCATAATCTGCATAATGAGGAACTAAGTCGACTTTTCTCCTTTTAAATCCCTCATCTAATTTCTCATTCACTTTATTAATTAAGTGACTTCTCCCTAAGTTTTGATTTAATAATCACTTAAGTCACTTAAAACACCTTTTTGCTTCTTTTATTACTTAATGTCACTTTCAGCTTAGGATTTTTCGGTAAATGACATTAAATAATTATTTTATTCCTTTTCTTCCGACTATAGCCTACGAGAACCAATATAGGCTATTCAGTCGCTCCTCCTGAAGTCATGAATGGGAAAGGGACATTACATCATGGAGGAGGGACCTGCATGGTTAGAGGAGGAACCGGAACAACAACATGACATGGAGGAGCGACCCTGGGGACACTCACAGGTTTAGTTTGGCTCCACCAATTGTTTGTGTAGTTGTATTGGCCTTGCTTGAGGACAAGCAATCTCGAGAAGGGAGGACTGTAATGTCCATTTCCACGTGACCCCTCTAGATGGATGACTTAGTAGCCTATTTGATTCCCGTAGGCTATAGTCAATGAAGAAAGGGGATTGCTTTGATTATTTGATGTCATTGGGGAAAAAAGGTTATATTTCTAAAGTGCCATTAAGTAATTAAGGTAAAAAGGTTATAAAGTGACTTTGAGACTAATTGTTAAGCAAACCTTATAAAGTCACTTTAATAACTTAAGTGAAGGTAAAAAGGTAAAAGGGTCATCCAAAAAGGGTAAAAGGGTCATAAAAAAGGTGAGGGGGATAAAAGAAAGATGAGAGCTCATTTTCTCATTATGTTGATGATTATTTGATTTGATTTAGAGATTGGAGCATTTGAGGGTTTGGATTAAACCCCAGTTTGGATTGGTTTTGGTGGTGAGAGATTCCACCCTAGCTAATCAAGTTTTGGTAGTGAAAGATTCCACCCTAGCCATAGATTGGGAAGGCGATTTAGGTCTTCCATTTGGATTCCACTGTTGAGGAGTTTGATCTACTTTTTGCAACACCTTGGGGTTTGAGGAGAACATATCTCTAGAGGAGGAGGTCAATTTAGTTTTCTGCAAGGAATATTGCTGGAGGAGATCGATTTCCTTCTTGTTGCCCGAGATTTCTCACTAGGACCGAGTTTTATTATTGTTGGGGGGCAAATCTTCTTGAGGAGACCGAGTTTGGTTGTGGCAATCAAGTACTCTTAACAAGGGGCCAAGATCTCTATTTGTAAGGGTCGAGATCTCTATTTGCAGGGGCTGAGTATTCTTTGTGGGATCCCCATTCGTTGAGAGAGGCCGCCACATCTAGCAGAGGTCGTGATATCTGTTGAGTGGACAACAATCTCATTGTTGGACTGAACCATTTGTGTAAGGAACGCGTCTTTTGGAAGAGGCAGGGTTATTTCCTAAGGAGACCGAGTTTCGAGCTTGTTGGTTGAATTCCTTGTTTACCGGGGCCGAATTCATTGCCTTGGGGTCGAGTTTCTTTATTGGGCCGAATCCCCTTCTTGTTGGGCCAAGATCTATCATTGTTGGGATTGCTTCTTCATACTGTGGCTGAGTTTCTACTGTTGTAGAATGTGTTTTTGTTGAGTTCAATTGTTGTGGAGGACCATACATCTTGACAGGACCGATTTGGTATTTATGGACCTGTAAACTTGTGTAGAGGGTGATCTAAACCCATTTGGCTGTTGTAATATCCTGAATCACGGATCTGGATATAAAATGCTAATATCTGAAGTTGCGGCTATATATCTGATATTTTGGGGGTTTCTTATTGAGTTTCAAAGCTTTCTAGATGCGTTTTTGTTGTGTTTATTGGTTTCATACAATGCATGCACTAGATTTAGAACAGTAATCAACTCCCATGTATTTTATTAAGTAGATGTCAGACAATACAAGCAATATGTGGAAAATCAATCAAATCTCCTCAGTTAGACCTTATTATGAATAGATCTGAATTGGAATACAAAATAGAATGCTAGGAAAATACTAGTAATGAAGACAAAATGATGGATCTGAGATCTGGGATGTAGATCCAATACATGCATAGGAAAATGCGCTACATGCAACTAGGAATGCACTGCAACTACTGCCAACTGTTGTCGAAAACTGGATATTTCTCCTTGATGGCTATACTTGTCAAATCTAGCTAAGATCAGTCCCAAATGGATCGTCCTGCTCCTAGTCACGCTTCTCCTACTTCAGATATGGAACTCTGGCTCACTACAATACTATCAAACCTTCGGATGGATCCTCGGAACCCCTGCACACTACCAAAGGAAGACTGGTTCGATTCTGGGGTTTTACCCGTCAGAATCTGATGAAAACCGTCTCTGGTGGTGCGCCCTAGATCCTCCTCAAATGGGTTGGAAGGAATTCATCCTTCCCTGACTGGTTGGGCCAAGCAACCCTCGTCTGTTGCTAATTTCTCCTCAAAACCACACGTTGCAATTGGTAAACTGCGCATTTCCTGGTGTGGAATCCCTCTACTGTAGTAGCTCGAATCTCTAGCTCAATGAAGGACCTCTGTGATCCTCCTGACAGTCTAGGGCATATCTCTCAACACCGAACCCTGTCAATAATTGTGGTTTCGTCCAGAACTCCACAAAACAATGAAGGAAATCGCCTTGATTCCTCTCTGGTTCTAATTTCCAATTCACAATATGCCTAATGAGCCAACAATTTGAATTTTCCCCTTTATATCCTCCATCTTCTAATTCTTCATTGACATTATTCATTTAAGTGACTTTTCTCCTAAGTTCTAATTCATTATTCACTTAAGTCACTTAAACACCCTTTTTACCCCTTTTAATTATTTAATGTCATTTTCAACTTAGGCTTT
The DNA here is from genome assembly GCA_009831015.1 of Picea engelmannii. Lineage (NCBI taxonomy): Eukaryota > Viridiplantae > Streptophyta > Pinopsida > Pinales > Pinaceae > Picea > Picea engelmannii. The sequence goes on along the minus strand of ML779928.1, from coordinate 306,946 downwards.
TTCCTGTAATTGACATTAAATAATTCCTTTGTCCCCTTTTCCTCCGACTATAGCCTACGGGAACAAGTATAGGCTACGCAGTCGCTCCTCTTGGAGTCATCATTGGGAATGGGACATTACAGTCCTCCCTTCCCGAGATTGCTTGTCCTCGAGCAACAACAAGCTAGGGTGTTGTAGGATCTTCTCTCCCTCCCATGTAGCATCCTCAATTGGAAGTCCCTTCCATCTGACAAGGAACTCCCTGATAGTCTAACTCGTCAACCTACGCTCCCTGTGCTCCAAAACCTCCTCTGGCACCAACTCCAACTGACCCTCCTCGTCCAACGGTGGCAACTCCTCTGAAGTAGTAATTTGTTGTCCCACTGATTTCTTGAGGCAAGAAACACGGAACACATTGTGGATCTTACTACACTTTGGTAGTTCTAGCTCATAGGCCACCTCACCAATCCTTCGGATGATCCTCTAAGGTCCATAGAATCTGGGTTTCAATTTTTTTGCCTCGCTCTTCTTCAAGACTATCTGTATAGATATAGTCTCTGAAATACCAAATCCCCCACCTCAAAACTGCGCTCTACTCTTTGTCGATCTTCATATGTCTTCTGTTGATTCTGTGTTGGCTGCAGGTTTTCCTTTACAGTTTTGGGAATCTTCTGGCGCTCCTCTATCCAATCTTTGGCTCTTAGAGCCCTGCTATCCCCCAACACCGTCTCCATGAATGATGGTGCGTCATATCCATACAAAGATATGAATGGTGTCATCCTGATGGTCATATGATATGACGTGTTATAGCAATACTCACCCAGATGGAGCCACTTTACCCATATGCGTTGTTGTCCCCCTACATAGTTCCTCAAGTACCCTTCCACCCATTTATTGACTATCTCGGTCTTCCCGTCGATCTGTGGATGGTAATCGGTACTCGTGGCCAACTCGATGCCCATTAGCCTGAATAACTCCTTCCTGCATATGCTGATGAAATGCCCATCTCTATCGCTGACTATCTACCTGGGAAGCCCATGCAATCTGAAGATCTCTTTGAAGAATAACTTTGCCACTTGAGTGGCCTTATACTCAGTGGGTATCGCAAAGAAATGCGCAAACTTGGTCAATATGTCGACCACCACAAAAATATAGTCCCTACCTTGCACCCTAGGTATTCCTGTGATGAAGTCCATAGAAATGCTCTCCCATTTCTTCTTTGGAATGGGTAGAGGTTGAAGTAACCCTATCAGGTGTGTCTGCTCAGACTTGTTTTGTTGACAAGTCACACACTCTCGGATGTGTCTCTGTACATCATCCTTGAGACCCTTCCATGAGAATCTCTCCCTAATCTGCCTATATGTTTTGAAGTACCCATGATGTCCTTGTAAGGGAGAATCGTGACTGGCCTTCAAAATCTTTTCCTTCAGTGTAGATTCTAGAACTAAGTAGATCTGGTCTTTTCCGAAAATGACATCGTCCAGTACCTGGTATCTCTCATCTATCATTTGCCCATCCATGACCTCACAAGCAAATTTGTTTTTGAAATATTCAACCAACAAGTGTGCCTTCCAATCTGTTGATATGTCCATCATCAAACAACTCCTTGGCCTTCTGGATAAAGCATCTGCTACAACATTCTTCTTGCCTTTAACATACTCAATGTCAAAGACAAAAGCTTGGATCTTCGAAACCTATTTTTGTTGTCTCTCACCGAGATCTTTCTGATCCAAAAAATACTTCAATCTGTTGTGATCGGTTTTCACCACAAATCTGTTGCCAACTAAGTATTGTCTAAATTTTGTCAAGGCATGCATGATAGCCAACATTTCTTTGTCGTAGATAGAGTAGAGTCTCTCCGACTCATTGAGCTTCCTTCTCTCAAAGTCTATGGGGTGACCTCCCTACATCAATACTGCTCCAATCCCCTCTCCTAATGCATCGCACTCCAATATAAAGGGCTGTGAAAAATCGGGAAGTGCTAGAACTAGGCATGTGCTCATGACCTCCTTCATCTTCTCAAAAGTGCGTTGTGATGCCTCGGTCCAGTGGAAAGCCCCTTTCTTTGTCAAATCCATAAGCGGTGCCACCAACTATGAGAACCCTCTCACGAACCTCCTGTAATAACTGCACAACCCAAAGAATCCCCTCAACTTCGTGATATTCTTGGGTGTCGTCCAATCCAGAATGGCCCTAGTCTTTTCCTGATGTACTTATACCCCCTGCTCACTAATAATATGGCCTGGATACAATAACTCTCTCATTCTGTATTCACACTTGGACTCTTTGGCATGTAGAGACTGTGACTACATAATGCCTAGAAACTCATCCAAGTGTGCCAGATGCTCTTTCCAAGTCCTATTGTATATAAGGATGTCGTCGAAGAAAACCAAGAGATATTTCCGCAACTGTCTCCTGAAAATGTGGTTCATGCAAGACTGAAAAGTTCTTGTGGTGTTGGTCAACCTGAAAGTCATAACCAAGAACTCGAAATTCCCAAAGTGACATTTGAAAGTTGTCTTCTCAATATCCTACTCCCTGTTGCTGATTTGGTGATAACCCGAGCGGAGATCTATCTTGGTGAAGAAGACTGCCCCATGAAGCTCATCCATCAACTCATCTATACACGGAATGGGGTACCTGTTTTTTATCGTCTTCTTGTTGAATGCACAATAGTCTATGCACATCCTCAGTGTGCCATCCTTCTTCGTGACCAAAACTACCAATGAAGCAAACAGACTAGTGTTGGGCCTAATGTGCCCCATCTCAAGAAAGTCCTTAATTGCTTTCTCAATCTCATCCTTGAATCTCTTAGGATGTTTGTAGGGTGTGGTGACCATTGGTGTCACCCTTGCCTCTAACTCAATCATGTGCTCAAATCCTCTGTCTAGTGGACGCCCCGGTGGTATCGACCCAAATACTGGTTCATACTGACTCAACAGTTCCCTGATCTCAAGATGATAATGTTGTTTTCCATCTAAATCCCTCTTGGTGGTGATCAAACACTCAACAACATATGCCACATCTCCATGCCTGAAAATCCTCTCCATCCTCTTTGTCGACACTATCCTGGGTGCTCCTGTAGACATGCCCCTCAACACTACCTTCAACCCATTTGTATCTCTGAAGATCATCGTCAGGGTCTGGTAATTAAATCCAATCTCGCTCAGTGAGTATAGCCACTAAATGCCCAATACTTCATCAATATCTGATAAATCAACTACATAGAAAGTGTTTGTCACGGTGTAGTTTCCTAGTTTAACTTCCAGATCCGGTACCCTGTCCAAACACGTCATGGTGTACCCATCTGCCACTACTACAGTGAATGCTCTTGTTGTAATAGAACTTGCATAGGTTCATATATCCATGTGAACAAGCATCTCTATGGGTTATTTCAATGTGATGAAACCAAGCACATGAGTCAAAACCTGCAATAAAGTATCAAAGAAAGCTAGATAAAAAGACATCAAGGAAGAGCAAGAAGCACAAAATAAACAAAAAAAACAAAGGTTCGGTCTAGTGCCTTATATAGAATGGTCAATGGTCAAACCCCATCCCCCCATGCTAGTGGATCATCGCCCATGCATATAGGTGTTAATTTATGAACATAGCACTCAACACGTATTCTGAATAAAATCACTTTATTAAATAATTGCACAGCTAGGTTACTTAACAAAAATAATCAACGGAAGCATAAAGCATTGAAACCAATCACATTGCACAAAGTTTTTAGGTAAACACCCGTGGAAAAACCCCTAAGGGAAAACCAGTACCTTGTTGATTTTATTCATTAAAATCTTGGGCTCCCATCCCAGGATAATGGCCCATCAGAGGAATACAATGCAGCAATAGCCTAGCCCACCTGGCCGCTATCTCCCTTGCTGCCCCTTTGCACCCTTCCTTAGCCCTGCTCACTCACACTTGGATGAATTGCTCTTCACCCACTCAATGAGATCTCCTCATTGTCCACTCAGTGTGTCTCATCCTCTCACCTAGGTGGCCTTTTATTACATTGATTTAACCCTAAATCCAAAACCCTAGATCTCCTCCAAAGTGATCAAAGGATAAGATTATATCTCACCTTCACTTTAGATCTAACGGTTAGGATTTAATTAACTCAATTAAGTTAATAATGCCAAATAACTTAGGCATCTATCTTAACTAATCTAACATTAATTTAAAAGATCATTCACTTTAATTATTAACTCATAAAGTGAATTTCCTAAGGTTCTGAGAGGTTACAAGGATGACTTCCACATGCTAGACACCGAGCATATGTGGAAGTACTTGTTCGATGCTAATACATCAACACTCCCTCTTAGCGAGGAAGGTACTTCTACCATCCAGAGGTGGCTCTATCTTCACTATCAAATCTGCTACCATGCCTCCTCTCCAATCCACTTGATTGGCTACTCCCTCTGACACGAAAGCTATCCATGACATCTCGCTTGGACCCGTCTTCGAAGACTTGTTGATCATGCTCCTAGAAGCCTCTTGCTCATGAACATCTTGCATGGACATCTCGTACCGTGACTGCTTCTTGACAGACTTGGAAGGTTGCTCCTTCCAATCTGAACCTCGAGGTTGACTCCCTCTAAGTTGCTCAACCTTCAAAACTACCTACTCCTTGTTCTCTGTCACTCTGTTTTTTTCCATAGCTAGCATAGGCTGTCCCTTTAGCCTATACAAGTTGCTCTCTCTAACTCCAAAAAAAATTGTTGTGTCTAAGCTAAATCCTTTAGGATTGATTAGCGCCTGTCCATCCTGGAACGCTACATCAAATCCTTTCTTCTCAATCATTGACACTGCGAGCACACTCTTCCTGAGTTCTAGCACCCATATTCGTCACTCTCAACATGCCTCCTAACTCCATCCGAAATGGCGCTATCCCAGATCCCTTCACTACATGCTTTGTACCCATACCAAGTTCCACATGCACATCTGAGTCAGACTCTGTGAAGCTCTCGAACAACTCACGTGCTCCTGTCATATGACATTTGGCTCCACTATCTATTAACCATGCACCAACTGATATGGTGCCCAAGGAAATTTGGGAAACAAGTCAGAACTCTGTCTGTTCAAACTTCTTGGCAAACTCATATGCTTGAGCCTTTGTCGACATAGCTACCTTTGGTCGTTTCCACCCTTCTTCTTGTTCAGACATTGACCTGCATAGTGCCCAAACTTGCGATATGCATAGCACTTGACTTTGCTCATGTCCTTCTTGTCATTTTGAGTGTAATGTTCCTGACTTGGCTAGTCTAGGAAACACTGCTAATGTGTGTGTAGGATCAAAGGTTTACAGCATATAAATGATCATACAAATAATAAACGTGACAAAGGACTGCAAAGTTTGTATTATGATATCTCTGTGGATTACAAAATGGCCGAATGCAGCTGAATCACTGACAATACTCGACTAGATCAACATACAAAGGATCTTAGTCGGAATATAAATAAGCAACTAAGGCTGAATAAAATAACAACACTCGGCTAGATCAAAAGACAAAAGGATCTTAGCCGGAATACAAATAAGCAACTAAAGGATAATACCCGGAATATGGGAACACTGCGGAATCAATGAAGAATGATGGAAGACCTAGATGATCTTCCCGGTGATTAGGGTGTGTCTTTCAACACCGAAATCAACCAACTGGTGTCTTCCTCCAAGAATACACTGAACTATCTCTCCTGAGATGCGCCTCTTCTCCTCAATGACAAGTCATAATTTGCATAATGATGAATTAGGTCGCTGACCCTTCCTTTATATCTTTCCAAAACCCTAAATCATGCTGAAACCCTAATTCGTTGTTGACTTCCAAAACCCTAAATCACTGCTGAAACCCTAATTCACTGTTGACTTCTATTTTTAGCTCATAATGACTTAAAAGTGCATTTAACCCTTTTTAGCTCAATGTCACTTTCCGAATATAACACCTGTGACTAGAGTGACCTCTAGTAACCCTGTTTACCCCTCTTTGGCCCTCGCTATAGTCTAACGGGGCAGTTTAGACCATTAAGCCTCCTCTTCTAGAGCTCCTATTTGGAAAGGGACATTACAGTCCTCCCTTCCCAAAATTGCTTGTCCTCAAGCAATACCAGTCTAGGGTGCTGCAACACTTGGTCGCTCTCCCAAGTAGCGTCCTCTACTGGAACCCCTCTCCATCTGATCAAACACTCTCTGATGACCCTGCTCCTTAGTTTCTGCTCTCGGAACTCCAAAACCTCCTTCGAAACTAACTCCAATTGTCCCTCCTCATCCAACGGGGGAAGCTCCTCTGATGTGTTAATGAATTGTCCCACTGCCTTTTTGAGGCAAGACACGTGGAGCACGTTATGAATCTTGCTCCCCTATGGAAGCTCTAGCTCGTAAGCTACCTCGCTTACTCGGCGCATGATCCTATAAGGACCATAAAATCTGGGCTTGAGCTTCTCGGCCCCACTCTTCTTCAGAGATGCTGTCTGTAGGGTTGGAGTCTCAAGAAAACCAAATCTCCAACCTCAAAGCTGTGCTCTATCCTGTGTCTGTCCGCACATATCTTCTGTCGGTTTTGCGCCATCTGCAAGTTCTCTTTCAACAACTTGAGAATCTCCTGACTCTCTATGATCCAATCCTTGGCCTTGGGAGCTCTGGTCT
>ML779928.1:275067-291406 GCA_009831015.1 Picea engelmannii | reverse complement strand
GATGGGCTATTTGCCTTATTCTTCTCAAATAAGGACGAATGATTGTTCCGATTTCTGTACCTGGACCATTCCTCACCTTGGGCCATTCCTCCGACACTAAACAAAGTGTAACCTGGAGAGAATGAATCTGCCCTAAGGAATGCCTATCCCTAATTGTTGATCCTGGACCATTCCCCACCTTGGGCCATTCCTGTGGCACTAAACAAAGTGCAACCTGGAGAGAATGAATACACCCTAAGGAATGATTGTCTGGACCATTTCCTCTGTTAACCACAAGAGGAAAAGACTGTCCTATACCAACCTCCAAAACGGACCATTCCTCATGTTAACCACAATGAGAAATCGATGTCCGGCGAGGCGGGCCAGTCTTCTTGAGTAACCCTCAAGAAGAGAGACTTCCCTGGACCTCTCCCCATGTTAACCACAATGGGAAGTCATTGTCTATGGTACATCAGCAATCTGGACCATTTCCCATGTTAACCACAATGGGAAATCGTTGTCCATTAGAAATCTCAATCCACTTTCCGAACATGAAAGAATATGTCCAAGATGGACTATTTTTCAATCTTGAAAATGAATGTCCTCAATAATATTTTAAGTGCTCCCTCCCAACCTGGGAGTCATCTCTTCCTTTTTCAATAAGGAAGTCATCTCCACGAGCTCTAGCTTGAGTATGCAAACTCTTTCATCTTGGATAGAAGCTTTACCAAAATGTCTGCTTATCTGCCCATCTGTGGAGATATGTATTGGAGAACCACTTTCTCCTTTCTGGACTTCATCACAGATAATGTAATGCTTGATTTCAAATGTACTTCGGTCTAGAGCACTAGTTTTCTCTGAAGACTTCATGTAGCTCTGATCAATAGAGTATATCATTGTTGGAAAACTGGAACATATCCATGTGGCACTTCGTCTATCATCATGAGATCTGATCTACTGAGTAATCACCTTGATACAATATCTCTGTTATAGAAAATCTTCACCACGCTTCTGCTGTGCACTGGAGGTTCTCCACCAAGTTGTCTTTTTTTTTTCCATATGCATACAAGGGTCTCTTTCTGGAATGCCTCAAAGTCTTGAGGTTGTTCTTTATACACTCTTTGTTCATTTATCTGATGTAGAACTCCAACTCATGGATGTTGCGGATGATATAATGACTCATGTAGAGATATGTCTGGTTTACTAGAACAAGTAATCATCATAGTCTTCTCCCTCCATCTAGGAGAACCTCTAGTTCTAGATCTCACAATGCTTTCATTCATAAGTCTTCCATACACTGTTCTTCATCACAACTTTTAGTTCCTCTACTTGATTTCTTTTATTGAGTTCATATGAGGCTGGCAATCTTGTGATTCTTGATACAATGATTGGTTGTTCTGGCTTCTCTTTCTTTCTTTGAATCTTCATGTTCTTCCTTGTGTTTAGCTCTTGTATCCATGGAGTAGATTCCATGCCCTAAATATTCCATTTCTTTCTTTCATCACAGGATCATGGATGTGGATGGACAACCAGGGATACTTTAAAGGCTTCTCTTCGAAGAAGACTTCTTCTAAGGTCAGACTGAACACATACTGCCTGCTATCATGGATATATATATTTTATCATCTTCAATGGATCATAGGATTAGCTCCCTCCTAATCCTTGCTTCATGTATGAATACATGCTCCTTTTTATGGTGATATATAATCGGCTCCCTCCATCTAGGAGAGTCCACGCTTCCGTCTACATCCTCATTCCCTTCTGCAAGGTGTTATAGGTCTTTCTCCAATTTCCTCTTGATTGTTGACTTGCTTCTTCTAAGTCTCTTCATGATGGATACATGAACTGTTTGACGTATTCCATCATGTGTATTATCTAATGATATCCATCCTTATCTTGTTGTTCTTCCATAGGTGTAGTTCTTCTTGGAACACATTATCTTCCAAGAGATACATATACAAGATATGTACAGAGACGATGCAAACAAGATATGTACAAGAAATAAGAAGAGTATTGTTACCTTTAGAAGAAGAAGTCTCTTTCATCCTGCTTAGTCTTCTTTGTAGGTTCCTTTTCTTCGGCAATTGATGCTTCGTATTTCTCCTTCCTTATCTTTAGCTCGGGACAATGATTCTTGTAGTGACCATACTTTCGACAGTTGAAGCATTGTATTTCTGAAATAACTTTCACTTGATTTGTCTTCTTCTTTGAACCAAACTTCCTTTTGTTCCTGAAGTTCTTGAATCTTGTTGTGAAGGCTTGATCATTGTACTTCTTTTGGGGTTTCTCTTTTGCACTGATCCTTGATTCTTCTTGAGCACAGCAAGTCCAAAGTTCTTCAAATGTCGGATACTCCTTTCTTGTGTTCATGCTTGCAGCAAATGCATCCCACGTCTTGGGAAGACCATTGAGTACTATGTTTAACAACTCCTCCTCTGAGATGATCTCTTCAATAGTTTGTAGTTGATCTCTTAACTGAGAGATTCTCACAAGGTATGATGTTTTGTTGTCGCCATCATTCATCTTCATGTCACGGAGCTCATTCTTCAGACTCATTACTTGTCCAATGTTTCTGACTGAGAAGCGGTTTGTTAGGGCATCGTACATCTTCTTCGATGAGTCAAGATGGGAGATGTAAGGTATCAAGTGGTCTTTGATAGAGTCCACTATGATACTCATGGCATTGATGTCACCGTCTTTGAACTTCTCCATAGCTGCAACGTTTTGTGATTCCTTCTCTTTTCCTTCTTCAAACTCTGGTTTTACGATCTTTCCCTCACGATATCCAGTGCCTTATTCTTGGCAAGGATGAGGTCAATCCTTGTCTTCCATGCTCTAAAGTTAGAAGCTCCATCTAACTTGTTCTCTGACTTCATAGAGTAAGTCATGGCTGCTTTGACGTGGTCAACCCTAGATTTGACCAAAAACTCAAACTTCACGCCTTGGCTTGCTGAGAGTACCAGGAGATGCGCTAGGCTAGGGCACAATGATCTGTCTGGAGATTAGGTCAATCCTTTCATTTAAGGTGCCTCAACGAGAGGATTAAGGTTTCTGCAACTGCACCTGCTAGTAACCCTAGCGACAGTGCTATGGTGACTGCTCCTGCTAGAAACCCTAGCGACAGTTCTTCAACGAGCTCAATATCCTTACGGCTATGTTTCCTTCCAGTGGTTTAGACTGAATGAAGGAGGTGTGGGCCCATAACCTGTTAGAATATGAAAGATTGTGCTCGTTTTACCATTGACAATACCCTTGTCACCCAACCATAGGCTGAAGCCACCCTCCGAGCACCTTAACCTTAACAGAGAATCATTTCAGAAGCAAACCCTAGGCTAGATAGCCAAACAAAGGGTAGTGCACCTTTCCCCAAGGATAGCGCATCAACAAGAGCTCATCAGATAGTCCAAACCCTAACCAAGATATAGTCCAAGCCAAACGTGATCAGCTAGTTGCAGCAGCTGCAATGGAAGCTCTCCTCAAACCTGCACACAAGACTGGGCACTGCAATACGCACAAGTTGTTGTTCTGCAATTCTGGGACTGCCTGCCAAAATGAGAAATGGCCTCCTGTATTTATACTAATTCTGGCTAACTACCTGGGCCGACTTCTCATTCTAAGTATCTGTTTGTTCAGTATATTATTATTTCTTTTGGTAGACTTTTTCTCTTGGAGGCTAATAACCTAATATAAATTATCTTCTTGAGCCGACAAGTCTTCTAGGGTTATTAGCCAACTCATTAGGGTTTCTTCTTGCCTCCTGGAGTATTCTATTCTTGATAGGTTTACACGTGGAGGTAAATACCTCTCGCAGCTACCATAATATCAACACGACAATCATCAGGATCAATCTAGAGGCCAGGGTGCATCTTTTGAGACAATTTCGAGCTCATTTCGACGGGTATCACCATCGGGGTGAGTTTTCCGGATTCTACAATAGTTACCGTGAGCTGCCAAACTGTTTTTTACTGATCCATCCGTGCATGTGCAAACCAGCACCCAATCTTTTGGTCACGGGTATTTCTTATCTGTTATTTTGTATTCCAGTGACGATCCATGAGATCTAACTGACGATTATCATATTTGCTTCCAGTTATTATTGTATTTCCTGCTTTTTCAGCGTTATATATATATATATATATATATATATATATATATATATATATATATATATATATATATATATCAGTGAGTTGTGTTGTCCTTATTTTGCATGCATTGTCTTATACTGCTAAACACATAATAAACTAGAACACACTTGCAAAAATTACCAAGCATCTTCACACAGTAACTCAAACACAGTAAAAATCCCCCCAGAGTATCAGATTCAGTAGCCAAAACCGTAGTTCAACAGTAGATATCCAGATCAGCTGGATCAGGGATATTTCAGTGGTATCAGAGCCTTCTTCCTGCCAACCTGTGAAGAAGTGCTTATCATGACCCCATGATTCCGAGAACAGGTGAAGAATACCCAGAGGGTCGAGGACATATTGGGGGCGAGTACATTTAGTACCGCAGAGGTCATAGTAGAGATAGGAGAGATAGAAACCGAAGGGATTACACCCCCTTCCACACTCAGTCAGATACAGAGCTAGAGATAGATGACAAAGAGCATATCAGTTCAGGCACAGAGGCCGAGATAGAGGGGACTATGGGTGACAGGCGTGAGACACTCAACGGCAATGGGAAAGGCCTCGAGATACATTTTGACAGTACGCAGGCCATGTTGAATGACCTAGCTAGGGGACGGAGAGACATGTTGACCACCATACAACAGATGAACCTTAGTGCACAGATGCTCTAGCAGAACATGAGCACTATAGGTGCCAATGCCGCAGGAGGACCTAGTGGTTCAAAGAGGCAACAAACAGGACAGAAAGGACATGATGAGGAGTTTGCAAATTGTTTGAGACAGTATCAGGAGCTTGGTACAAAATTTCATGCAGACATGTCATTCAAGGATTTTTGCACCATCAAACATCCTGAGTGGTATGAACCCCAACTATCAAGGCATAAGAAGGGGAAGGTGCACATTGTTGAGGTACACTATGACAGTGAGGATGAGGAGGTGCATGAGAATGCAACCACAGATGCCTATTTAGAGCAATCAGATGAGGCTAGTGACTCCTGCGCATCTAGGGGATAGTTGGATGGACATGATGATAGTGCATGTTCTTCATCTTCCCTACCAGGCAGTGTTGAGACTTCAACACTTCAGCATATTGATGACACTTGTGAGGATTCATATGTGTTGGCACTTGGACTTGATGAGATTAGGTGTTTGGATGACCAACCCTGGGGTATAGACATGGCTTCCAGGAAATCATGTATGGAGGATGATCAGCTTTCTATGATGATAGTGACACATTTTTCATCTTCTCAAACACCTATGATAGCCACGACACATGAGGATATCAGTAGCACTTTTTATCTGGTGGAGGAGCCTTTCATGAGGATTGTACTCCAGGGACATATGGATCTGCAGATCCAGGAGGAGAGGCATGACTTGGATCTAGTTGACGAGACACATGTCTATTAGTATGACGAGCGTGAGCCACCTTTGATGGATATTCCGTTATTAGATCTGGTTGTGGAGACTTACAGTTTGATAGGATACTCACTTCCAGGACCAGTCCATAGTGATGAGGGTGCACTTTGCATGGGTCGAGATGACCATATCCCATGTCTAGACACATCTGTATGGGGTCCAGGTGCAGATGACATTAGCAGAGTGAGCGCACAGGAGGATACAACTGCCCATACAGGATACAATGCGATTTAGATGGGGGTAGCAGTTGGTGATGGTGTGCAGTGGCATACAGGAGGACTTAGTGGCACAATGGGCAGTGGGCAATTCAATGCCTTATATTTTGAGGACTGTTATGTTGGGGATTCCATTGTTGACACTAGCAGTGAGGGGCATGAGGTAGAACCTCAGCGGGACTGTGATCAGGAGTCACGACACTAGACGGGACAGTTGAGAGTCAATGTGGACATTATCATGGCAGCCACTAGATGCATGGATGATACACATGCATTGGTGGCAAATTATTGTTGGAGGGCATCGATGGCACATGATAATTCAGATGGGGGATTTTCCATGGATGACTTTCATACTCTCAGGGAAAGAGTAACTATGATGAGGGCCGACTACCAACAGTTGTTGATGGACAAAGATTACCTATTGGAGGTTGGCAAGATGTACCGCAGGGCCCCGAGGAAGCAGGAGTTGGAGGTGGACCGACTCACTCATGAGTTGGTGAGCACACGAGGATTCTTGGAAGGCACACAGACAACCCTTCAAGAATCAGAGTCCAGATTAGCTGAGCTCCTTGAGGAGACTGGTCAGAGATACACTATATCTATCTCGGCAGAGAGTCAGATGTGTTCCTCTGTTACATTGTTGGAGGATGTCTGAGTGTCACAGGGGCCACCATTCATGGGTAGTTTTAACTTTTGAGACAATCGGTCATACACATACACATGAGGATTCCAAAGCCAGGGGCAGTTACAAGGACACTTTCATTTGTGTTCCAAGATTGGTTGATATCCTAACAAATGTTGATCCGGTAGTACACCTTGGACATATGATGATGAGAGCGATGTACAGTGGGATTCAGGGGGACGCATTGGATTGCAGGGAGGAGACACACTTAGTGGAGCATGGAGATTCCTCTCCCTTGCAGCAGCACATAGTTCTGGGAGATCACCTTCACAGTAGCAACAACAATCTGAGTGATGATGGGGGGAGAGTGATTGACCAGTAGTTTGTGGATTTATCTATTGTTGTACCCGATAGTTGGAGTTTAGAGGATTATTCACCATGGGTGCTAGTGGATGAGTTTTTGGTCCAATCCTGTGGATTGACCAAAGCATATGATACTTTCTAGTCCTACAGTCGATTACAGATGTTTTTGTTAGCTTTTCCCGATACTTTCATCATTGACAAAAGCATAGGGGGAGATAGATAGTGGCATGGGACATGGAGAGTTGGTAGGCCGAGACCACCTGACAGGAGTGTCTTTATTGCATACAGCAGGATAGGGGTGGATCATTAGAGACAAACAGTTGAGACCTTGGGCATGATGGTGAGCATCTTAGGTCGTGGGATAGCAAATAGCTCAGAGGGTGACAAATTCAGATTCTCATTGGGATGAGGATGGAGGACTTCCGACAGTTATCAGTATGACACATGAGCAGTTAGTGGGGATTGGAAGTGATGAACTTCCAATTTTTCCATGGGATCCAGGAGTCCATTTAGTTAGTGGGTTGTTTCATCTTATGATGGCCCAGGTTGCGCTAGAGAGCAACATACTTCACACTTGGATGGTTTTGAGAGGGCTTGCAGGGATTTTTTCTATGTGGCGAGACAGGTTCTCCCTATTGATACTCATGATCAAGTATGGAGGTGGTTGGGCAGATGATGATTCCACAGAGATACCTTTACAGGTTCAGCTTCTTGACACCAGGCCCAGTTTTCACAGGTATTTCAGCATGAGGATACAGGAGTGGAGGATCCAATATGTATATTTTGAGCAGACAGTCATGATCAGAGTAGTGCAGCGTCCGTGTGATGGTCCCTGTCAGAGGCTAACATGGGACCCTGGGATTAGAGGGTTGGGCATTTCATTGATTGATGGAGATGAGTGGATCTTTGGCGGGGGAAGTCACTTTGACTTTCCAGTGAGCTTCAGTATTGGGGGGATCACGTCACTTGTTGGTGATTTGTTGAGGTCTTGTAGTACCTCACTATGGCAGTAACATGTTCAGTTGGTGAAGGACGTGTTTGTGTTGATACGATCTTGGAGGACAGACTCATTTTGGGTTGAGACTGTGTGTTATTTGCAGGAGACTCATGGTATTGATATGTTACAGGACTATATTTCACAAGGCATTGCAGTTCACATTCTGATATGGGATCCAAGGATTGGAGTGCTTAGTAATTCAACATTTGATGGAGTTGAGTTTCGAGTAGAGTGGTTGCTCGGGGAGTTGACTGAGATTCTTTGGCCATTGGTGATTCTACTCATCAAGACCATGTGGGTATCATGCGTGGTGAGCACTTGGAGAGGCCACATTTTGAGGGGATTCTACCTTGTGTCACACTGGTGGATATGGAACCCCGGTATCATATGTAGTTGGATTCAGTTATTGCTTGAGGACAAGCAATATTCCGGCAAGGAGGACTGTAATGTCCCCATTTTGGGACATTATAACTTTACAGAGTGTTATGCCTACTAGAGTAACCGGATAGGGGTGACAGAGAATTCGGGAGATATTGAGGGTTTTTATTGGGCCCGACTTGCATCGTTCATCATCAGGATCCATTCTGCACAACTTGGTTTTGGTTCCGTTGCATTCCTACGATTTCCGTAATTTTGAGTTATTATGGGTCATATCTTAATTAAATTCACTAAGAAGGTCAGAATGGGCATATTACTTGGAGAAACCTCTTAGTGTAATAGCTCATCAGAATCGGGAGGAACAGCATTACAGGATAAGATGATGAAAAGTGACTTTCAGTGGTCGGAGAAGCCATAAGGATGGATAAATCACTTTTTAGAGGTAAAATGGTTAATTAATTCATTAATTAATTAAGTGATTTAATCAAGGAATAATAAAATAAAGTAAAAGTCACTTGGAGAGAAAAGGTCAACAACGAATTAGTGTTTCGGGAAGCTATAAAGGAAGGGTAAAGAAACCTAATTCACAATTATGTTATGATTTGATGTTGAGGTATTTGTCGAGGAGGAGGAAATCAACCCCCTTGTTGTTTTGTGGATTTCTGGAGGAATCCACCACCATTGATTGGTTTCGGTGTTGCGAGACACACCCTAGCCTATCAGAGATACCATCTAGGTATTTCATCGTGCATTACAATGTCCAGTTCAGTGATTGCACAACTTAGCCAGTGAGGGCTCAAGTGATTGAGAGAGGGTTTGTGCGGTCGCTTGAGACAGTTCAGATCCAGTCGATTCCTTTCGACTCATTAGAGAGTTAGCCAGGCCGCACCTATTGAGCCACCCGCCGTCAGTTTCCGACAGTGGAATCTTCTGGAAAGCAAAAAACAGTTATTTAGTGCACATCTCTCGGGGAAGCACATATGGGGTTCCAGGGGACATTTCGGGGCAGATCTGAGGAATCCCTTTCGACCCGTTACAGAAGAGACTAGGACGATCGTTTTGAGCTATACATCGTCATATTTCGTCGGTGGAATCATTATGGCGCACTCCTTGAGGCCAGGAGGTGCGCAAACCCCTAGGGGGTGACATCCAGAGTTTCAGAGGTTGGATCTGCAGTCCGACAGTCGTCAGGATCAGTGTAGAGGCCAGGGCGCATCTTTTGAGACAGTTTCCAACTCATTCCGACGAGTATCGCCACCAAGGCAAGTTTTCCGGATTCTACAACAGTTACCGTGCGTTGCCAGACGA
Organism: Picea engelmannii; assembly: GCA_009831015.1. Taxonomy (NCBI): domain Eukaryota; kingdom Viridiplantae; phylum Streptophyta; class Pinopsida; order Pinales; family Pinaceae; genus Picea; species Picea engelmannii. The sequence goes on along the minus strand of ML779928.1, from coordinate 281,999 downwards.
CTTTTTGTCGATCCATCCGTGCATGCGCAAACCAACACCCATTCTTCTGGTCACGAGTATTTCTTATATGTTATTTTGTATTCCAGTGACGATCCATGAGATCTAACTAATGATTATCATATCTGCTTCCAGTTATTATTGTATTTCCTGCTTTTTCAGCATTATATATATATATATATATATTAGTGGGTTGTGTTGTCCTTATTTCACATGCATTGTCTTATACTGCTAAACACATAATAAACTAGAACACACTTGCAAAAATCACCAAGCATCTTCACACAATAACTCAAACGCAGTCAAAAACCCCCCAGAGTATCAGATTCAGTAGCCAAAACTGTAGTTCAGCAGTAGATATCCAAATCAGCTGGACTAGGGATATTTCAACGCTCGGTTTATGTCCACTAGAATTTGAGGTTGTTGTCCCATTATTGTGAGCAACGACGAATGATAAAATGTATACAGCTTGGGACAACAATCCAAAGGAGCATAATTGGAGGATGGAGCCTATAATATCCCAGATTCAGCTAGTCTAGGAATCTCTGCTAATATGTGTGTATGATTAATGGTTTACAACATATAAATGAGCATACAAATAACAATTACGACAAAAGACTACAAAGATTATATTATGATATCTCTGTGGAGTACAAATGTCGAATGCAGCTAAATAAAATGAATCACTCGGCTAGATCAATGACAAAAGGATCTTAGTCGGAATACAATAAGAAAACTAAATGATAATACCCGATAATAGATGAACACTACGTGATCAATGGATGATCTAGAGCTATGGCAGCTCACACGGTAACTGTTGCAAGTCCGGAAAGTTTTCCCTAATGGCTAGATCTCTTGGATCGACCTGGAAACTATCCCAAACAATGCACCCCGTTGTCCCTCTTAGTCCTGGTGACTGACCGACCCTTCTGCTGGTGTGTCTGGACCCCAGATGAATCCCCCTGGGGGAATGCGCCCCTCTACTACTGGAAAACTGCACCCTAGTGATTCCACTGTCGGAATCGGTTGATATGTGTCTCAAACTGATCTCCTTGGCCTACTATGAAATGGGTCGGAAGGGTTTCCCTAGATCTAATCTGATGATCGCTCGGGAACCCCGAATGTGCCCTCCCCAAGTGTCACACTCCCAATGTCTGGAAAATGTGCCCCAGATGATTCCTCCGGTGGAATCTGACAAGAAACCGGGAAAAAGATGTGCTTGGCCTTCCTCTCAACTGGGTCGGAGGGGAATCTTTGAACTCTCCCTGAATGGGACAAGTCGATCCACTAAACCTCCTCAAAAGTTGCGCCCTCTCCCTAAACAAGTGCGCCCCTGCTGCTAAATCTTGTAGAACTGTTGCTGAAGACTGATGGAAGACCTGTGTGACCTCCTCGGTGACTAGGGTGTCTCTCAACACCGAAATCAGCCATTGGTGTATTCCTCCTAGAATCCATTGAACTATCTCTCCTGAGATGTGCCTCTCTCCTCAATGACAAGTCAAAGTCTGCATAATGATGAATTAGGTCGCTTTACCTTCTCTTATAGCTTCCCGAAACCCTAATTCATTGTTGACTCTATTTTTAGCTCGCATGTTCTATTTTTAGCTAAAGTTGGCTTAAAAAACGCTTTTAGCCACTTTTAGCTCAATGTCACTTTCAAATTATAACACCCTTGGTTGGAGTGACCTCTAGTAACCTTGTTTACCCCTTTCTGGCCCTGGCTATAGTCTAACGGGGTTGTTTAGACCATTAAGCCTCCTCTCTGGAGCTCCTATTTGGAAAGGGACATTACAAAGCCATAGTTTTAGAACACTTGGAGGCCGAAATTTTTGCTGATGGGAATCATAATGTTGACCGTGCAACAGAGATTCCACCCCCATCCACTACCATTCTCAGCACTCACAGGATTCCAGAGGTAGCATCCTTAGCTTCACAACCTTCACCGCTGCATGGGGGGCGTGTAGTTCATGGCTGTGCTCATCCCAATTCTCCATGACCACTTCCACTTACTCCTGTCGTTAGGAGATAGGAAAAGAAATTGTAAGTTGCTCATGGCAAGAGGAAAGCTTATTATATAGTAGAATTATTTGTCTTTTTCAGTTTAGAATCTAGATTGTAGAACTTAGGATTATTTTTCTTGACTCTTTATGATGGCCTATTTTGTAAACATTACATGACAGTTTAAGACTTAAGTTTGAACTGTTGACTTCATATTTACAATTCTTGTGTCATGATTCCATGTCTCACTTCATGGTTGATGTTATCTATTATAGCTTCTTGATGGCAAATGTTATCTGTTGAAACTTGAAACTTGAAGGTTGATGTTATGGTTGATCATTTGATGACAATGTTATAACTGCTAGAGGATTGATATTATTTGTGTACTAAATGGTTGATGTTTTAATGATTATCATTAATCTACTACAAAAATCCATGTTTTTATACTTCTTGCAACTAATTCACCATTCTGCTTGCTGTTTTTCAATATATATGTATCAAAATATATTATATAAAAAACACTTTGCTTCCAGAGTCTCTTGGAAATTGGCATTTTGCACTCCTGTTCCCAACAACCTTGGCCAATTGTATAATCTACAGAATATTTCCCAGTCATTGATATAGAAACCACATATTGTCCTAGACAGATGTTTGTTTCAAAATTTAGAATTATTCTATATCATCGGTAAAGCTTGAAATTCATTTTCTTCTGCATGTTTGTAACTTTTTTATATGCTTTGAAATTGAAGCATTCGATGATTACATTTGTTCTCTTGTATAAAGCTGTTTTCAGGCTACTGTTTTTTTTAATTCCTTCTAGCTGTATGTTATGCCAATCAGTGATCACTTACTTCCATCTTGTCCCATGCTTTACAGTCATATCATGGGCATATATGTTGTTAGAACTATGGAAGATAATTCTAAGACAATGGTGCCAAAATTGCTTTGGAAATGCAAGCAAAAGTAAAACAAGTCTGGCCATTTATGTTGTTTCCATGCAGCAAGAAATTAGAACACTCTAAACTTAGAGAACTAATTTATTTTTCAGAATCTATTTTTCACTTTTAGATGCTCATAGTTATAACTGCAATTTTCTTACCAGGTACATGATAATCCACTTGAAGCTCCAGTTGACGGCCCAACACAATGGGTAAATTCAATATGCATGCCTTACTTATTGCAATGACAGGCACAATCATGGGATAGTAGATGAATATAAAATTAATGGATTTTCTGGTTTCATTCACTCTTTGTATTTTAGCAAAACCATGAGGCATAAGTTCATTTTCATACTTCCATGAAGCGGCATCTATTTCTTTGGAAATTTTTGTAACAGTCTGCTATTCTTATAGGAGATGTATCATGTTTTAGTGTTTACTCTCATAATACATGCATCCTCCACAATCTTCATCATTTGCTATAATGTTTATATATATTGAATTGCTATTCTTTCACTTTTGCAGCCACTTCAGAATTTGGAGGAGTTACTCGAGGAGCTTATGGCAATAGCAGTGAGTTTCATTTTCCTTCTAAAACAGAAAATTTATGGAGGTGTAGATCTCAAAGAATGCAACAGAATTTATTGCAAATTCAAAACCATCAATTTTGCAACTGAACTTATTGGCACTTTAGAAACTTAAAAGGAATTGCTGAAAGAAATTGGTACAGATGTAGTAAGTTTTGGTTACATCAATGGACAACTAATTGAAATGAATACCAGAAAAGTTTGCAAGTGAACTAGATTTAGATTGACGATAGAGCATGTATGTGTGTGTCTGTGCCTGTGCATGTATGTGCCTATGTCTCTACATGCACATGTCTGTGCATTATTTTCTACACAAGATTATGTAACTAACTCTTCTTTTCTAATTTTGACAGAGAGTAACCAAGGGAAAGCAAAAGTTTAAAATAAACCTGGCTCCTGTTGATGAAGAGTTCTGACATCATATATATGTAGGTGCTCTATGTCAAGGATCAAGATAGTACAAAATTGAAGAGGCAGTTTTTTGAAATTAGGAAGTAGAAAGGGCAATCTCTCATAGGAGAAAATTGCCAAACCATAAAGTTGAGTCTAGGATGAAACTCATAAGTGAACTCTTAATCCTTTCACTGCTTTATTTGAACTGCAACTTTTCCAAGGAAGAATTTGAAGGTCTGTTTTTCTTAGAGGGCAGTGAACATTTGTGTTTAATGCTCTTAATAGAGACTTCTATTTTTCATGAAAGTTGATGTCGATGCCTAAATTAACAATGTTGATATTTTTCAATGCTCTTAATCTCTTAGTTGATGTTGATGCCTAAATTAACAATTCTGAAAGATGTCATGATTCCTCCATTCAATTTCTTGAATTAATAATATCAAGGAAATTTAAATATATCTTTATCCGTAGAATAATATGTTTTGTTGAAATACATATAGCTTGGAAAAGTAAATTTGTTGCATGGATATTATTCACTCTCCCCACATTGTGTAAGTGCTGGACACCTTCGTGTACAAGCTTGCAGCCACTTCTCTCATAAGCAATCTAAGATATTTCACAAAGACATTTTAAATATCAACTGTAGGAATATGATTAATATATTACACAATTTTCCAGCAACATGCTTATCTCCATGTATTTGATTAAAATATTGAAGGTTGAGAGAACTTGTTGCAGAGATATTATGTGGGGGAAATGCAATTATTTTTCTTATTTTTTTGAATTAGTTGGGCATCTTATTGCTTCCTCACAATGCTGCAAGATCATTATTAATCCACTTATAGCACCCATGGCACTGCCTTCATACAGTGCATGTGCATCACTCTTCATGAAAGAGCCTCATAGAGGGTGCTACGGTGATACTCTACATAGTGATGCGGATGCTACTCTCCACCGCAACGCCCAACAATGGTTGTAGCTCTCCACATAATTGCTCCTTAGAGCGCTCATGATCATCGACAAGTAGCCTATACCCCTCCCTTCCATAAAGAAGAGACGCCCAAACAATTGACCCTGCACCCAAGTGCAAGATGCCCATAAAGGCATCCTTGATGCACTCTCTCCTCTATGAGGGAGGGGAACCCACACAAGCAGCCATCACCTCTCCCCACAAGAACACGAGGACAAGACACCCACACAAGCAGCCTCTTTACTAGTTTTTTGTTTGGTTTCCTTTCTTCTACTAGGTTTTCTTTGCCTAGTTTGTGAGGATGCTTGTAGGTTGTATTATTTATGTTGCATTATTAAAATAAATAAAAAATGACAAATCTTTGTATTAGCATTCCATCTTTCCCATTCTTCTTTAGTATAGATTTATTGTATAATTTTATACTTTTCCTTTCACAATAGAGTAGCTTCATTTTCAGTTGTTCAAATAGATTTAAAATTTGTCATTTCAATTTCGCAATTAGAATTTTAAAGTGTTAAGACTAGGAAACTCCAAATGGAAAACCCCCTTCGTCATAAACCATTAAATCTCGCCCAATGTGATCAGTGTGTGATTTAAACATTATTAGTGATGGTGCTATTGGGATTCAATTCTTTGTTAGTGATAACAATGAATGTTTCGAATACTTACTAGTGAATATTGCATGTGAGATTTGTGGCCTTGTTAATAATGCATATGAGATTCAATTCATTGCGATTAATACTATAATTGGGTTTTGGATCCTTGTTGGTAACACTGCATGAGAACTTTGGCAGAAATTTTAAATCTCCATTCTCTAGCCAAGAATTATCCATGTATTTTGTTGAAAAGTTGATTGCAACAAGTAACTTTTGAATCCTATTCAAATGCTATGGACCAAAGAGGAGGAAAAGGGGAGCCCATGAAATTCAAACTTGGGTTGTCTTATATACACAATATAAAGATAGAATAAAATATAATAATAACACATAATAAAAGATTAATACACATAATACACACTGCATGAGAACTTTGGCAGAAATTTTAAATCTCCATTCTCTAGCCAAGAATTATCCATGTATTTTGTTGAAAAGTTGATGGTAACAAGTTACTTTTGAATCCTATTAAAATGCTATGGACCAAAGAAGAGGAAAAGGGGAGCCCATGAGATTCAAACTTGGGTTGTCTTATATACACAATATAAAGATAGGAATAAAATATAATAATAACACATAATAAAAGATTAATAAATAATTAAATGTCTACATAGTAGACATAACCTTCATTAAAAATACCAAAAAGAATCGTAGATAATATTTATAATCGTGGTCCCACTCAATGTATGATCATCATTCAATTTCTATATATTACTTTTATTCCAGTTTGTAACATTCAAATATAAACTTGAATTTTTATACTCCATTTGTATCAAAGCATTCTAGGCATCAGGTTAGTCATTGTACACAGCACAGTCATACAATTTGTACACCAAACTATCATGCACTACATTGTCGTCTTCCCTTACACTATTTTTGCCACTCATCGTACAACACATTGTTGTGTGCTTGTCTTCCAATGCCACCAATTGTTGTATAGCATGCCATCATATGCCTAAACACTGTAACTGCCACTTGGCATATAATGCACTAAAATTTATGTACGACACATTCACTATTAAATCTGTATAATTTCGGAATTTTGTATATCCACCAATTGAATTCTATGCAAGCCACCATCATAATTATATACGGTTTCCAAAGTTTGGTACAATTTTTTGTTTTTATATATAGCCATATGTTGGAAATATGGCTACAGCAGAGATGACGCAGATAATCAAGGTTGTCATTGATGGCAATCGATTGTGTATGGTGAACACAGATGCTGAATCTCAGATGTTGAAACGTAGATACTGAAACACAAATGCTGAATCTCAGATGTTGAAACGTAGATGCTGAAACACAAATGCTGAATCACAGATGTTGAAACGTAGATGCTGAAACACAAATGCTGAATCACAGATGTTGAAACGTAGATGCTGAAACACAAATGCTA
>ML779928.1:244094-268369 GCA_009831015.1 Picea engelmannii | reverse complement strand
CATCTTAAGAAGACGAGGTTTTTTTCCCTGTTTGGGTTTCCTCTTGAAAAATCTGTGTCTCGTACTCGTGAATGAATGCTGTGTGTGATTGTTGTTCTTTATACTATCTGTTGTATGTTTATAACTCTGGATTTCACAGTAAAAACTCACTGCCACTAAGATTCATGATTCAAAGTTGAAAATGAGAGTAAATGGTTAATAATCTACACTAACTGATTCACCCCCCCCCTCTCAGTTAGTTCATACCTGTAACACCATAATCAATGAGGAAAACCAACATAATTGGAATAACATTGGATTTGGAGAGACAAAAAAGATAGGAACTAATGATGAGATTAATAAGGATATGCAATAAACACACTCAAATACCACCTTAGTGGCATTGAGAAGAAGCAAGACTTGAAGGAAACACTAAGCATGCAAGAAATGGAAAAAAATGATAGGTGGGAAATATTAAATAATAGATTGGATAATTTAAGAATGGGCAAGAGAGAAAATCTAAGTAGCAATAATGAAATCATGTTCAACAAAATATTCATGAAATTGGACAAAATTTCTCATGTACCACTCTAAAATCATGAATCACCAGAAACAATATTCTAGGAGATAAACAATTCAAGAAATTATCCGGATTTATGAGTGAAAGGAAATGAAAACACAGATTAATAATATTAACACAAAGACGCAATGAATAATAACAAAGATACAGTAAAACTTGACTTCTATTAAATAAGAAATATGTTGAAACTGTAAAATGTAGACTGGAACAAGCTTGCTAGAATGGTGGTAGCTTATCTCTGAGAAAAGATGTGATGACTATGCTCATTCGCAAGAAGATGAGTACAATGATGCTCTGAAATCCTTTTTGCAATAAACATGAATGTCAAAACCCTGGACATCCAAAAACCTAACCCTAGGAAATGAAGCGTCAAAAGTCATGTGGGCTCCATTGGGGTAAGTTGGTACATCAACTTCTCGGGGTCACAACTTTTGCATACGATTTTCGTTTTAGGCTCATGATAGCCCATTGGAAAGGTCTATATGAAGACTACACATTATGTTGTCAAACTCTGACTTCGTCTATAGATTGATTGTGACAAACCCTAAAAATGTTGTTTAGGGCCTCAAAACGACCCCAGAAGTTCAGGACTCGAAAACTGGGAAAAAAAACTATCAAACTTAGTAATTGCCAAGATGAGTCAATTGGAATAGGTGGGTGGCCATCGATATCCACCAGGATCAATCATCTCCCCATTAGGAAGAAATGGTCTCCATTACGTTGAGTTCCTCCATTAGATGCGAAAATCTCTGTTGAATTTGGCCCGAGGTGAGCCACTTGCCTTGGTGTAGGAGTTGCCTTGCTTTGACAACTCGATAACGCTAGATCATCTGTTAGCGAGTTCCCTTGACCTGTGTATTCACAATTTGATCAGTGGATGTTTGTTCCATGCAGTCAGGGTTGAGCTTTGTTGGTGTCAACTGTTCTTCTATCTATGAGGTGTCCAATAATGGTGGAAAATATGGTTGAAGGAGGTCCACAGATGCAAGCCAAGAAAGAGAGTAATGTTGAGCTCAAAAATATTATCACCTGCACCCTTGGTGATGGTGTAAGGTCCATAGCGGAGTGGACGAAGCTTCCGATGGGGCCCTGTAAGACGTTCTTTCTGCAAGTGCAACCAAAATTTATCTCCCACCTAAAACTTGTGTGGCACCCAGTGTTGATCACGGCGTTGCTTGTACTTGGCATTGGACTTATGTAAAATATCCTGAACTTGTTGACGGATGTGCTGGATCCACTCAATGAACATGTTAGCTTTGTTGTCTTGAGTTTGAGCATGGGATGAGTCTGCTTGGATGGTCGCAAGGGGTAGTGCAACATCCATGAGACCCAATGTTTGAAATCTCAACCCCAGCTGAAAGGGGTTGTGGTCGGTTGAGCTATGTAGGGATTTTTTGCAATTGTGTTGAACATATGGAAGAATCTCATCCCATGTGTAGGGATGCTTGGAATTGTACATGCGTTGGATATGCACGATCATCTAATTGACGACTTCAGTTTGACCATTCGTCTAGAGGTGGAAAGCAGTGGATTTGGTGAGGTTGGTGTCCAGCAGTGACCAGAGGCTCGACCAAAATGTGTTGAACCAATTGTACCAATTTGAGACGATGGTTTGCGGTATCAAAAAATGTATCCACACTCGTTTGAAGAAGAGCTTGGCAACGGCCCCTGTTGTGATGCTCTTCTTGCAAGCGGAAATAATCGTCATTTTAGAAAAATAATCAACCACCACAAAATAGTCATTTCCCTATTTGGTTGATGGAAGGTCTGAAATGTAGTCCATTGAGATTGATTCCCAGGGATTTTCAGGAGTAGGTAGAGGGGTGCACATGCATTGTTTCTTAATGGTTGGTTTAACAATGGTGTAGGCAGTGTAGGACCTAATATACTTGTTGACATCCTGGCGAAGTTTCGGCCAATAGAAATGTTGTTGCAACACTGCAACTGTCTTTTCAACATCGAAGTGTCCTACTACTGTACTGGGATTCCCAAATCAGCTTCGCTCGCTCGCTTGATGGAATGCAGAGTGGACCAGATGGCACAGCAACCCATCCTAAAGATGGAAATCAGTGATAGTTGTGTTTGTGCCTAGCATTTGATAGGTGGCGGAGAAGTCGAGGTATCTCTCATAGAGTTGGGGTCACTCGGAGGTCTCGTGGTCGCAGGAGTTTAGCATTGTGGTGAGTGTTGCAACTGGAGGGTGGTTTAGGCAATTAGTGACACAGTTGGTGCTTCATTTCTTATACTTGATGTTGAGATGGAACTATTGCAAGTATGTCGACCACTTCTGATGGCAGTCATTCTACAATTCTCTTTGTGTCTACATGAACTACAATGGCTTATGATCGGTGTGGATGATTGTCTCCTTCCCGAGAATGTAATTTCTCCATTGGTGGTGGGCTTGCACAATGGAGTACATTTCTTTGTCGTAAGTAGGGTACTTACGAACAACATCTAATAGCATCTCACTACGATAGGCCACGGGGTGTCTCTGCTGAGTGAGAACTGAGCCCACAACATAGTTTAAAGCATTTGTCTCAATCTCAAAGGGTTGTTGTAGGTCAAGTAATGAGAGCAATGGGGTTGAGCACAAGTGTTGTTTCAAATCATCGAACGCTCATTGTTGCTACAATCCCCACACAAACTTTCCCTTACCACCACCCCTGGTTTCTTTGTTGAGGGCCCATGCAATATGGGAGAATCCCAACACGAACTTGCGATACAAATTAGCAACGCCTAAAAAGATTTGAAACTCAATGAGTGTGGTTGGGGTTGGCCAGTCACGAATGACCTAGATCTTCATGGGATCAACATGCACCCCATGTTCATCAACAATGTAGCCTATGTATTAAACCCTATCCATGTCGAAGGAGCATTTTTCCAAATTTGCATATAGTTTGTGCTATCGCAGAGAGTGCAGAACCTGCTGAATATGTTGCAAGTGTTCCGCCCAAGTCTTGATGTAGATAAGGATGTCATCCAGATACACCACCACAAACGAATTGGTGAAAGGCCATAAGATATCGTCCACCATCCTCATGAAAGTTGTTGAAGAATTTGTCAAACCAAAGGGCATGACCAACCATTTAAAAAGACCTTTGGACTTGAAGGTAGTTTTCCATACATCTATCTACTCTATTAAGACCTAATGGTAGTCAAACTTCAGATCAATCTTACTGAAGTATTTGGGCCCCTTGAGCTGGTAAAGGAGATCGTCGATTCGGGGAATTAGGTACCAATTCCTGACAATGTTTTTATTTAGGGCCTGGTAATCGATGTAGAGTTGCCAGGTCCCGTCTTTCTTCTACATAAGCGCGATTGGGCTTCCACATGGTGATGAGTTAGGTCGGATGTGCCCCTTTTGGAGCAGATCTTGAATTTGACACTTGATCTCCTCGTTTTCCAACAGAGAGCGACGATAGACTCTCTCATTGGGTAGCGGTGCATCGAGGGTCAAATCGATTGAATGCTTGACGTGACAATGTAGAGGTACCCCAGTGGGTGAGGAGAAGATGTCTTTGTATTCTTCCACAACGTTGTCCACTTGTTTCTGCTACGTGGAGAGATCGGTCGTGGAGGCCATGGATATGGCTGCAACCTTCTCTTCACTTTGAGAACGAATCACGAAGAAGACAAACTTCCTTGTCTGGGAGATGACCTTCCTGCATTTCTTAGCAAAGATCAAAGAAATGGCAATAGGTGGGACTACCTCAGGTATCCTATATAATTTCATATCCAAAGTAATAATAACACTGCGAGGCCTAGACTCATATACATTATGACGTTTCCATAAATAAGGTTGACCCAAAAGAATAGCACAAACTTCAAGGGGAGTGACATCACACAATACCTCATCTTTAAATGGATTGATGTCGTAGGACAGGCAACATTGTTGGCTGACGCAAAGATCGCTTCTTTGGTGGAACCATCCGATGGTGTATGGTTGCGGGTGCAATGTTGTCGACAAAGTCAACTGCTTGACGACCTTCGCTGAGATGAGGTTGTTCTGGCTACCGCTATCAACGATGAAGTGCAGTGGAGTACCCTTCACCCACATCTATGAATGAAAGAGACACTTGCCTTCCTCTGGCTCATCAGGTTCACCGGGCCGTATCTTGGTGGTAGCAACGATGGCACTGGGTTCTGCGCCAATAATTTGTTTTTCATTTTTTGGTTTTGACTCTGGGTCGGAACCCGCATCTGATTTAGAGGATTTCACCTTCGCAACCAATGACTTCTTTGAGCAGAAATTAGTAGTGTTATGCTAGGGGCTCTTATGGAAGTCGCACCACTTCCCAGTGTCTTTCTTCGTCTTTCCATTGTCCTTCTTTGTTTGCAGCTTAGACTAGTTTTATTGAGGTTGTCCATATTTGATTTTCCCTTTGTTCTGTGGGTTTCCCTTGCCCTTTTGTTGTGAGCAGCTCTTAGACCCAAAATTCTATGTCTTTTGTTTAAGGTTCTGCTCGATTTTGACAACATATCGATAAGTTGTGCCTAAGGACGAGATGTCCAGAAACTCCATTTTTTTCTAGATGTATCTATGTAGACCGCTGCGGTACTTGAGCACCAGATGTCGCTCAGAATATTTGATACCCAGCTTGGTGCACAAGGTATGGAAGATATTGGTGAACTCTGGCACTGTTTGGTCTCTTTTCTATCGCAGTGTGGTCCATTTTGTATACAAGTCATCATAACTTCCAACATGGTAGTATTTTTCCTTAATAGCGTCCCTGAAGGAACCTCAAGTGTGTGAAACTATAGATAATGTGGATCCCTCTATTTCCTTTTTCTCACAGAAAGTATCCCACCAATATTTGACATGGGGGATGGCTTTGAGGAGCGCAAATGTAATCTTTTCTCTATCGAAAAAGTTGTGGACAAAAAAATACCCTTCTAGAAGGTTTAACCATTTATCTACTACATTTGTATCTATTTAACCTTAAAATATAGGAATATCAAAATTGATATGTACCTTGAAAGGGGCGACACCTCTGCTTGAGGTAGATACGTCATTTGTCGGCAATCGTTGAAGGATTTGTGCAAAGTTGTCCATCATCTCATTCCTTTGTGGCTTGAGGGATTCCTCGAGCAACATTTTGAAAGGATCTCATGTCTCGTCGTCTTTATTTTCTCCCACCATGGAAGGTTTCTTGGGCATGCGAGAGCAGTTGTCCTCAAGAGAAACAAGCTCAAGACCCAACTCTCTATACCCTGACCTCGTCGGGGACATGCACTAAAAACGACAAGGAGAAGACTGCTTGGATACCACTGATACAGATTTATGAGCGGAACGAAATGAAAACATAGATTAATAATATTAACACATAGACACAATGAATAATAATAGAGATACAATAATACTTGACTTCTATTAAATAAGAAATATGTTGAAATTGTAAAATGCAGACTGAAACAAGCTTGCTAGAATGGTAGTAGCTTATCTCTAAGAAGAGATGTGACGGCTACACTCATTTGCAAGAATATGAGTACAATGAGGCTCTAAAACCCTTTTTACAATAAACATGAATGTCAAAATGCTAGACATCCAAAAACCTAACCTTAGGAGATAAAGCGCCAAAAGTCATGTGGGCCCTGTTGGGGTGAGTTGGTACATCAACTTTCTCAGGTCGTAACTTTTGCATACGATCTTCATTTTAGGCACATGATAGCCCATTGGAAAGGTCTATCCAAGGACTACACATTATGTTGTCAAAATCTAACTCTGCTTACAGTTTGATTGTGGTTAGCCCTTAAAACGTTGTTTAGGGTCTCAAAACGACCCTAGAAGTTCAAGCCTAAAAAACTAGGAAAAAAAACTCCCAAACTGAGAAACTGCCAAGATGAGTTAGTGGGAATAGGTGGGTGGTCACAGATATCCACCTAGATCAAGAAATCAAGATAGATATTACCAAAAGATAAGGAATTACCAAAATATAATGAAAAATGCAAAAGAGGTGCCATCATCTAGATACATAAAATGGAGGGAATTTTTTTAATCAAATCCTCCTCTTGACCAAAGAAAAAAAATAATGGCACCTCAAATTATTTGGAAAGAAAGGATTATGAGGTTTGGGAAATGTAATAATCACTTGTTCCACTGGCAATCATTTACCAACAAATTATTAAAAAGGATTCATGTTGAAGAAAAATATGATGTTTATATTAAGTTAGTTCATTTATATCATACAAGGACAAAAAACGACTATGCTTTCCAATGGGATGCTCTTGCAATGAGACTACCTGAAATTTCATATGAAAAACTATTGAAAATGCACATCCCTTGGTTGAAGCCTTACATTCATAGTGAATTAAAACAATAGAGACCTCAAAATATTGTTGAGGCTAGACAAGTGACACAACTTAAAAGAAAAATAAAATCCACGAGATGTCATTTAAGTTTCCAAAGAAGTCAAATACATATTTTGTTAAAAAAAAAATTGAATATTCTATAGAAAATTTGAACAAGTATATACCACCCCACCATAGGGAGGATGGAAAACAACAATGTGAAGATACAAATAGGAAATGGGTAAAGAAATCTAGATATTGTGTCGATAAACGGTCATTGGGACACAATTGTAGCAATTAAATTTTTTTATAATGGTGAAGTTGAGAGAGGAGAAATAGATGTTGATGATTGCAGCTATGTGAGACATTCTCCAGCTTACAAACCTGTGAGATGTGGATCATTGCAGCTATGTGATTCTTTCTCTCATCTTACAAACATGTGAGATGTGGATCATTGCGTCTATGTGAGTCTTTCTCTCAGCTTACAAACCTAAGAGAAATCCCCTAAGAAGGGTACGTGGTTCCTGTCTGAGACAGAGCTAGGAATGTAGAGATGACCTCCTCCATTTAGAGAGTTGAGAAGAACTCCAGATGATTATCCAGTGGGAAAGACAATCTATTGAGTTGGACATGCCTGTGGCTGAGCATAAGGTGAACATGTGAAATCCCAAAGTGTGGGGTGCATCGTCATGTGAACAGAAATGAAGATGATGTATTAGCCTCCTCTAAGCAAGAAGAGTTGATGAGAAGACTCCAGATGGTTCTCCTGTATGAGGCAGTGGGAAAGAAGATCTGTAGAGTGGGCGTGCCTATGGACGAGCACAAGTGAACGTGTGAAGATATGGTTTCTCTGTGTAATGCAGTGAACCAGAGCTATGTCATCCCTATGGATATGCCCCTAGTTGATGAGCACTAGTGGGTGTATCAGATCCTTTGCTATATATTGTTCAAGAGTCAGACCTACCTGTAACCCTAATTGTTATGTAAAGGGTACAGGTCGACCCCACCTTAATGTGATTAATAATAAATGTAAAATATAATTAATCTGGTCAATATTAATAATAATAATAATAATGAATTATAAAGTAACTTAGAGAGGTCGGTCCTGTTGAGCCAATAAACACTTCAGTTGATAGGAAAAGTCTAATATAAGTAAGGGAAGATTCCCCATTTTGGAATCATATCTTTCTTGTGAATTTGGAAATTTTAGCAAGTACACTTCTTTGGCAAAAGGTGTGCACCTCTATTGGGCGCT
The DNA here is from genome assembly GCA_009831015.1 of Picea engelmannii. Lineage (NCBI taxonomy): Eukaryota > Viridiplantae > Streptophyta > Pinopsida > Pinales > Pinaceae > Picea > Picea engelmannii. Next base: position 260,267 of record ML779928.1, on the reverse strand, counting down.
AGAGTTCTAGGGTTTGAGCACCCTCTTGTGTGTTAGGTCTTTCTTTGTGATGAAGGTCTTTCTCTTGAATAATGTAGCAAATGATTTAGTTGGGTTTTCTTCCCTTGTTGAGAAGGGTTTCCCAGGATACATTTTGTGTTTTTGTGCATGGTGCTTCTTCTTATGATCTTGGTTGTTGCATCATTTATGGTTATGGTTAAATGATAAAATGGAATGAACTACATGCTTAACCTAATAAATTGAAAAATCAACATGGTATCAGATCATAGGTCTTGGAGAACCTATTTCACAAGCTACAAGATTTTACCAGTCATCCTTCCTCTTCTGCAGAACCATATGACCCTCCTAGGGTTTCCAGAAAATTCTGTACGACCTCATTTTTGGTGGTGATTCAACCCTTAATACTTGGACGTTGGGGCTACTTTTTGCATAGAAGAGTACAGCCTCTTCCAATGCATCTCCAAAATCTCTCAAAACAAAATTCCGAGAAATTTTGATTTTTGGACCTAGGGTTTCTAGGGTGCCGAAAAATCCTGCAGAATATTGATTCCGGGTTTATGAAGAAATGTTTTCTTGAATCAACAAGCATCTCTATGATACTACTAAATTGATTATTGGCAGTCATAAGTCCAAAACAATCCAAGGTTGCTAATTCAACCTAATCATTAGGTTTTCAAAATCCAACCAAGTATTCTAAGAAACCAATCAAATGAAGAACATAACATTAGTAGAAGATAGGCTTGATGGAAAAATAAACTTCAACCCATGGAAATAAAAGCTTCTAGTCACCCTTGAAGAATATGACCTCTTGGATGTAACAACTAAAACTCTACCAGACACAGCTACCGATATAGAGAAGAAGATAAGAAAAGAAGAAGATGTCAAAGCAAGGAAAATAATCATCTACTCAGTAAGAGATCATCTCCTGCCCCGTATTTCCAATCTGAAGACAACCTATGATATGTATAAAACCTTAAGAGGAATGTTTGAAAGTGACAACACTCTCAGAGCTCTTACCTTAAAGAGCCAATTTCAAAGTACCAAGATGACAAAAGATGACACAGTTGCACTCTTCTTTATGAAGTTATCAGAGATTAAAGAACAACTAGAGACCATTGGGGAAATCATGTATGATAGAGAACTTGTCTTAACCACTCTCCAAAATCTTCCAAAATCATGGGAGCCTTTCATTCAGAGTATCAGTGGAAGAGAAGCTCTACCAACCTTTGAGCGCCTATGGACAGATTTCACTCAAGAAGAACTTAGACTTAGAAATAGAGGAGTGGAAGATTCCTCAAAAGAAAATCATGCTCTTTCTCTTCATACAAAGAAGGGAGGAAAATTCAAAAGAAATTTCAGACAAACATTTAAAGGTGAAAAGTCTTCATCCAATCCAAGCTATCAAAGAAGAGATGCCTCAAAAATTCAGTGCTTCAAATGTGACAAGTATGGACACATTGCAAGGAACTGTCCAACCAGAAAGAAGGGAAGACAATATGCTTCCACCACTGACATTGATCCAGATCCACCTCAAAAGAGTGAAGAGAAGAGAGAGGAGAAGAACTTCCTCTAAAAGGACATGACTACAACTAGGTAAATCAATTGATCTTTAATTTTATAGTTGATGGCATTTTTTAAAATAAATGAAGGATATTATTCCTAGTACAAGAGCTCTCAAAGATTTGGACCATTATACATGGTACGGGAGTCCAAACCATATTTAATTTGTTCATCATACAAGAACAAGAAAAAACGTTGTCCCTATAAGAGAGAAAGCCTTTCAAAGATCCATAAAATCTCAGATGGACATTGACAGTAAGACAAACACCATTCTCCCCTTTCAACAATTCAAAGGGAGATAGACATTACTCTAGTTGATCCAATTGTTCCAGTTGATATGTTCAGAGATATTGCAGTAGGGCACAAAAGCCCTACCTAGGCTCACTCTGCAAGACGAAGAGAAACATATAAGTCCCTCAAGGTACATTCTGAGAAAGCAAAAGAGATTTTCAAGCTATCCTTCAGTCATCAGCCACCTTATTTATGTTGAGCCTTCTTGTCTTAGAGAAGCAACATGATAATAGGTATGGCAAGATTCCTTAACAAAAGAATACCAGTATATCTTAAAGTTTGATGTATAAGATATTATTCAGGGACCGGAAGAGAAGTTTATGGTAACTTCCAAGTGGATCTATAAGATCAAACATGCAGTTGATAAAAGTGTCAAGAAATACAAAACGAGATCTATAGCCAGAGGTTTCTCACAAACAGAGGGAGTTGTCTATGATGAGACACTTGATCCAGTAAAGCCCGATAAACTTCCTTTCGTACTACCATCCATGAGTTGTAAACTATATCAGATGAATGGATTCTTGATGAAGTTTGGGTTTCAGCAAGAGTGTTGTTGACCCAAACCTACATTATTACAGTGTTGGTGACGAGAACCTGATTTTGATGACTTTTTCAAAAAGCCTTGTTGTTGGATATAAGTAATCTTTGAATTTTGATTTCGAAATGAAGAATATGAGTATAATGGACCACTTCTTGGGACAAGAAGTATGACAGAGGACCGATGAGATTTTCCTAAGTCAAGGAAAACATACAGTGATAATATTAAAGAAGTTCAATATGACATAATGCAAAAACCATCGTGATAGATTTGAAGAAAATGAGTAATGATGATTCAATCGAAATTGATCCACAACTGATTAGATCATTGATGTATCTGGTTAACACCAGGCCTGATTCATGCTATGCAGTGAATGTGCTTAGTCAAGTAGTAAGTAGACAAACTCACTAGATAAGTAGTAAAGCATGTATTGAGATATATGAGGCACAGTTAGACATGATCAAAGATATCCCTCCAGTGTGAACTTGAGTTTTCAGAATATATCGATACATATTGGGAAGAGAGTATAGTGGACCGGAAGAGCACATCTAGTTGTTGTCTTACCGTAAAATTTTCCATGCTTTCCTAATGTAGCAGGAAACAAAACTCTGTGGCCTTGAGTATCACAGAGGCAGAATATATAACAATGAGTGTGTGAAGCACTGTGGCCTCACAAACTTCTGACATATTTACTTGACCATGCGATGGATCCTATGATGATAACCAAAGAGTTGTGTGTAAAGCTCCTTAAGAACCTAATGTTTCCTGATGGATCAAAACACAGTGAGATGAAATGTCCTTATATAAGAGATATGATGCAGAGGAAAATCGTACACATACAATACCTTCCTACACATGAGCAGATTGCAGAGATCTTCACCAAACTAACTTGGTGAAGAATTCCTTCCTAGTTGAGAGAGAGTATTGATGACTCCAGCCAAGACAAAATTCAGAGTACATCTGTATGAGACTTGGCATGATGAAGAATGCCTCCCTAGCTGAGAGGGAGTGTTGATGATTGCAACTATATGAGACATTCTCCAACTTAAAAACCTATGAGATGTGGATCATTGCAGCTATGTGAGTCTTTCTCTCAGCTTACAAACCCGAGAGAAATCCCCTAAGAAGGGTACGTGGTTCCTGCTTGAGATAGAGCTAGGAACGTAGAGATGACCTCCTCCATTCAGAGAGTTGAGAATAACTCTAGATGATTATCCAATGGGAAAGGCGATCTGTTGAGTTGGACGTGCCTGTGGCTGAGCACAAGGTGAATGTGTGAAATCCCAAAGTGCTAGGTGCATCGTCATGTGAAAATAAATGAAGATGATGTATTAGCCTCCTCTGAGAAAGTAGAGTTGACGAGAAGACTCCAGATGGTTCTCTTGTATGAGGCAATGAGAAAGAAGATCTGTAGAGTGGACTTGTTTGTGGACGAGCACAGGTGAATGTGTGAAGATCTGGTTCCTCCATGTAATGCAGTGAACCAGAGCTATGACATCCCTATGGATGTGCCCCTAGTGGATGAGAACTAGTGGGTGTATCATATCCTTTGTTATATATTGTTCAAGAGTCAGACCTACTTGTAACCCTAATTGTTATGTAAAGGGTACAGGTTGGACCCACCTTAATGTGATTAATAATAAATGTAAAATATAATTAATCTGGTCAATATTAATTATAATAATAATAATTATTATTATAATGAATTATAAAGTGACTTAGACAGGTCAGCCCTGTTGAGCCAATAGACACTTCAGTTGTTAGGACAAGTCTAATATAAGTAAGGGAAGATTCTCCATTGTGGAATCATATATTTCTTGTGAGTTTGGAAATTTCAGCAAGTAAACTTCTTTGGAAAAAGGTGCACACCTCTCTTGGGCGCTAGAGTTCTAGGGTTTGAGCACCCTCTTGTGTGCTAGGTATTTCTTGGTGGTGAAGTTCTATCTCTTGAAGAATATAGCAAAGGATTTGGTTGGGTTTACTTCCCTTGTTGAGGAGGGTTTCCCAGGATACATTTTGTGTTCTTGTGCATGGTGCTTCTTCTTGTGATCTTGGTTGCTGCAACATTTATGGTTATGGTTAAATGATAAAATGGAATGAAATACATGATTAACCTAATACATTGAAAAAACAACAATAGATACCCTCATCATTGATTCCAATGAAAAAGAAAATGAGGAAAATTATGATGTAAGTACAAAATTTGATGAAGTTATGCCCAGGATATTCCTAGTTTCTAAACATAATCAATGTTATACAATTATTTACCACCTGATCACCTAATGGGCATCATCTAAAGGTTAGTAGTCTGAAACACTGAATTATATCACTTTTCCTCTAAGATTGCAGTATCTTTTTTCCTAGTCATTGGTTGTCCCTTTACAACCTATGACCAAAATTTATGGTCACTCATTGTCTTCTTTCAAAGAGAAACCAGTCGGTCCCTGCAAAAATGAAGGGCGTGACTCGGTCTGTTACTCCCTATTTAGGATCAGTTTCCATGAGATGGGATTAAACCTCAGATTTTTCGTGGTTCGACTTCAAGAAGCTAGTTATCTTGGGCATCTAGATCCTATCTAGATTAACCTTTGATCTTATCTCTACTATCCTATATATTGAGGGTTTCTCATGGGAGAAGGGGGAGAGAAAGGAGAAATAAAAATTATTCTGGCAGTTTGATTACAGAGCTTGGGTAAGGAACTTGGGAAAGGAATGCATCAACTTCCTTGATTGTAAGTTGTAATCCATTTTTCCATTAATAGAAGATGTACAATATTTTCCTTCTTACTTGATTGTATGTGATTTTTATAATCTTTGTAGGGAATTGATATTCTTATGTTATGTCATTAGATCTATTATCCATTTATGCATGATTCATTTGATCTCGTGAAAGGTTTCTTTGTGTCTCTATGTGTGTACATCCATGTTGGCAAGAGAGAAGGGCATCTTTGAGAGAGATAACAACTAAAGAGTGTGTAGGGACAACCATCTGATCATCGGGTAAACCTTTTATTCCATCAACTCGCAGATTATTTTCTCGTATAATTTAGATCTAGGAAAATCCTTAGTTTACATCTCTATTATGTCTTAGGTCTAGGAAGAGCTCAAGGGAGGTAACTCATGTAGGGTTCATTTACCCTCTTATCCTCATTTTGTGGGATAACTAAGGAGATGATGTCTCAAAGCCCTCAGGTTGTAGATATTGAGTGTCGAGAGAGAACATGACTAGAAGTGTCCACTTGCACATACAAAATCTCTCTCTATCAACACATTTTGATCCATTGTCAACGCATCCACCACACCAGCTAGCTTCTGGAAGGTAGATGGGTCTTGCTCCATGCAGTACAAGTCAGGTATTGTGGTAGGTAATCACCCTAATATTTGAGGCATTTAAACATGTTGTATTTAAGATTCTTTTGACTATAGAACACTTGCTTGGAAATTATGCTTTTGACCTTGTTTCACCTTGGTGAGTTTCATATATTTCCTAGTAAGTGGCCATCCTTTGGGGAAGGTTTGCAACTAGGGGTCCCTTGATGGGTTATCGTACCATTCTCGAGCATGCTTACCATTTTCTTCTCATTACACTACCATCATATTTCCCTCTTCGAGGCCCTTTGAATTTAGTGACCCAAGAAGGGCATGCACCTCATTTGATGGGAAGAAGGGGTTGAAGGCCCAAGGGGATGGTTGTTGGAAAACGACAAGAGACTAAAATATAAACCTTCCAGATGCTCGCCCAGTCAAGTCTTGAGAATGATGAATTGCTTCTCTTGGAAGAATTGAATACCTACACAATATCAAACACATAATAAATATCATGCATGAATATAAGACTAACACAAGTGCATTATGACGCTTTATATGATTACCCCTATGGCACTTTGTGGACCTCTTTGTTCAAGTGACACTTTGTTACTGCTCCCCCAAGATAATCCATTCATTATTGGGAGTGCATACATGTTTGGATAATTGATTAATTATTAAATGGAAATAAATGGGCTTGAAAAAAGGTTACATTGAGGAAGAAGGTGCATCACGCCCCCTACAAAGGCACTCATAAATGAGATAATGTGAGACCTTGTATGTCATGAAACTCATTGACTATGAAGTCTAAACTGCTAATCCACCTCATCATCCACTACATGACCTTGAAGGGGCTTCCTTGGGAACATCCCCTACTTGAGGGTTTTGGTCTACCCAATAGGATTTTTATGACACCCCTCCTATACCTAAACTTAGTCAATTGTATAGGGTCTTGGAGCATTTGTTTAATTTGATGAGGTAGTTTTAATGCACATGTTTAGGTGTCTTGTTTATTATATGTCATTTTCACTTGCCATGATATTTTGACTTGATATCCTTGGAGGGCGTTCCTATTTGTTTTGAAGGACCTTGTTTGGTGGACAGTTTTGGAGGAACAAACCTAGCTTGGGATTCCATGGGGCTTGAAGCCCATAGGTTGGATGCCAAGGGACCACATGTTGAATCATGATGACTTTCCTTTGGAGGCCTAGAAGACACCTTGGAAGACATGACCTATCCCTCACATGCCAAACGACTTTCCTAGGAGGGGTGAAATGTCACTTCTTGAGGCTTGACGTCACCTAGGGATAGGGTTTGTGGTGATGGAGGTATTGCTCATTGACACATGGCAGGTTTTGAAGGAAGGAGCCTTTTAATCATAAAGAAGGTGTTTGGATGAATGACAAGTGACCTTTGGAGGCCTAGCCATGCTTCCCCAAATCCAACGACTTTATCCAAGTGCCAAAACATCTCCTTAAAGGGGCGATGTCATCTTATTTTAGGGTTTCTAATGTGCAAAAATGAAAATTAAATATTCTTATTTGTGTAAAGGGGTAAGATAAGGGTTGTTGACCCCTTATCTTATGGTTTACCCTATTTAAGTGGAAAAACTATGTTTTAGACATTTTGTATAAATAGAGATCATGTGAATCTCTTTTCATAACATAACTCTCCCATTGTGAGAAGTACTTGGCTGAAATTTGTGCCCTCCTTGGGAAACATTATCTCTCTTGTGTTTTTTTTATCTTGGTTTCTTTATGATATTGGTGGAAGTAGTGCGCTACCCTTCTTGGAGGTTTTCTTTGGCATGTGTGGTGGATTTATCTTGGTAAAAGGAAGTTTATCTTGTCATCTCTTGAACTAGGTAAGGATTTATCTTTTTGATGCTTAATTTCTTAGTTACAAGTTTGATTTGATATATTTCTTGGGAATTATAAGGATTTACAACCCCACCATTATCTATCATTTTTGTCTAGAAGTTATTTGTCGCACAAGGTTTTACTAGGAGAAGTAAAATTTCTTACACTCTCCTAGTATCTCTTAGATTAGCATTTGCTTGCCTTGGGGAGTAAGAGGGTTTACACCCCCAAGGATATATCATTGTTTATCTCTTTATTTACTTGACCCCATAACCCAATAGCTAAAGGCACTAATATAATTGCATTGGAGAAATAAAATATTGCATTGGTTAACGTGAAATTTTATGATTTGAAGGTTGTCTAAGTTGGATTCAATTATTTGTTTTATAAGCTTGATTGAGCCACAAGGGGGTCATATTTTCTTAAGTAGTTCTTTTTGTTTTTATAAAAATTCATCTATAGCCATTAGGGTTGCAGAAACCTTAATTAAACTTCTCAAGTAACTCTTAAATCAACCACTAAATGTTGCCTAAATTTTTCCCACATAACCTACTAGCCCTAGAGCATCTCTTCGTAGATTTTGGGGAAGTTTTAGTGGTTGATTTTCTTGTTGTAATATTTTTTTTGTTACATCCAGTAAGGCTGAATAATATCTCTGCAATAATATTGTGTAACAACCTTGTTTCATTGCTAAAGTCTAATGCTATCTTACTTGAGTTGATCTATTTGTTTCTTGTTTATCTCTTGCTCTTTCAACTAGACTTTTAGCAACTTGTTTGCAACATTCATTGTCATTTTCATTGCTGATATATACTGCTACTAACTGCTGCAATTAGGGACAACAATCCTAACTTGATTTTCCATCATATATTTGGGCGTGTATCTTTGTTTTCCTTGTGTCTCGGGCAGGTAAAAATCAACATTAGCAAGGTCTACTACTTCTTGGCAACCTTTGATACCATAAAGACCTTATTCAATCCCTTCTAAACACATATAAACTTTACCTATAGGGGCATCCATTCATACATCACATTTTTCATCTCATTTCCCCCTAGGGTCACCAAGATTCACCCCTTGAGGTGATTCTATCACCTCTAAAGTGATGGGAATACATGCCTACAAAGAAAGTGGGTAGGTGTTCTCAAAGTTGTCCCCATTTGGTGGTTGGGTCAAGATTTTCCCAACCTACAACTTGTGCAATAACATACGCTACAACATACTAGTGACTCCAATGGGGAAAAAACCCAGAATATTTGGTTTCGTAGACTCCCTTTCATTTTGGCATCAGTGGCATATTACCTTGAATTTTGGTAGTGGGTTTACATCATTTTCTATCGTTGAATGAATCTATGAGTGTTCGACTTCAACTCATTTATTTACACCCATTAGATTGTATTGGGTATCTTGGGGTCCATCATCATCATCGTTGGATTAGCTTGCGTCAGTTAACGATATACATCAATGACCCGTACTCAAACGGTTTCTACCATGCTCAATCTCAACTCATTTATTTTCATGTTGTAGATTCATACCATTGGGATTTGGGAGGAAGACCTTGGGTTGGGACCATCACATTCCTTGATGGCATTCCCTCCCAAGTTGTGATGGAGTTACTCATGAGTACTTCAAAGATTTCTCGGGCATCGATTCATCTCACTGATTTGTATACTGTGACATAGATCCACATTTTTATTTGGTCATGGTTATGTTTTCACTCTTAACATGAATCCACAATGTATTCTTTCATGGCCATGATATAATTGTTTTCATCATGCATGGATCCATAGTGTACTATTTTTGGCGTATATGCTTATTTTTTATTACCGAGCATGGGTATGCTCACCTCGGGGATGTTATTATTATGCAGGACTGATGATGGTTTCTTCCTAGCTTCCTTCACCCACAGCTCTGTGATTTAGTTTGTAAAGTATTTCCGCCATCAGACACCTATTTTGACCACACTTAAGGGGGCATTTGTTATACAATTATTTTCCACTTGATCACATGATGGGCATCATCTAGAGGTTAACATTCTGAAACACTAAATTATACCACTTTTCCCCTGAGATTGCAATAAATTTTTCCCTAGTCGTTGGTTGTCCATTTACATCTTGTGACCAAAATTTTTGGTTTCTCCTTGTCTTCTTTCAAAGAATGACCAATCTCTCCATGCAAGAATGTAGGGCACGATTGGGCATGTTACTCCCTATTTAGGATTAGTTTCCATGAGATGATATTAAACCTCATATTTTTTCGTGGTTCGACCTCGAGAAGTTGGTTACCTTGGGAATCTAGATCCTATCTAGATTAACCTTTGATCTTATCTCTATTATCACATATATTGAGGGTTTCTCATGGGAAAGGGGGGAGAGAAAGGAGAAAGAAAACTTATTATGGCAGTTTGATTATAGCGCTTGGGTAAGGAACTTGGGAAAGGACTGCATCAACTTCCTTGATTATAAGTTGTAATCCATTTGTCCATTAATAGAAGATGTACAAGATCTTCCTCCTTACTTGACTGTATGTAATTTTTATAATATTTGTAGGGAATTGATATTATTATGTTATGTCACTAGATCTATTATCCATTTATGCATTATTCATTTGATCTTGCGAAAGGTTTCGGTGTGTCTCTATGTGTGCATATCCATGTTGGCAAGAGAGAAGGGCATATTCGAGAGAGATAACAACTAAAGAGCGTGCAGGGACAACCGTCTAATCACCGGGTAAACCTTTTATTACATCAACTCGTAGATTATTTTCATGTATAATTTAGATCTAGTAAAATCCTTAGTTTACATCTCTATTATGTCTTAGGTCTAGGAAGAACCTAATGGAGGTAACACCTGTAGGGTTCATTTACCCTACAACAATCACACAACCTCAAACATTCAAATTGAGGGGGCACGTGAAAAATAATAATGTCACCATACTTATAGACTTCAATAACAACCATAACTTTGTGGATGTAAATGTTTCTTGTTTGTATTCCTAGGTATAGATATAAGGGTTACGGTGGCAAATGGAAAAAATATTGATGTTATAGGGAAATGTGACAAGGTAAGGTTACATATACAAGATTATGTAGATGTCCTCTTGGGAATTCAATGGATACAAACATTGGGTACCTATGTCCTAAACCACCAAAATAAATTTATTAAGTTCATGTGTCAAGGAGAAAAATATAAGTTTTATAAGTTTTAACACTCAAGGAGAACACCTTGTAGTGGAGGTTTGTGTAAAGGTTTTTAATGTTACAAGATTTAACAAAAATTTAAAAAAAACCTCCACTACAACCTCTGTTATTTGAAGCGAAGGTTTTAGCGAGATTTTAATGGATATTCCATATAACTAAAAAAATTGGGTGGGCAGAGGTTTTAGCGAAGATTTTTTTCAATGTTTGTATTGATAAAACGCATCAGTGCACTCTTATGCAACTTGCATCGATGCATACATACACCTCAAAAGAATCAATTCTCTTACAATTATTAAGCATCGGTTCCACCTTTTTCGTTGTATGCAACACCAGTGCTCTTATAATTATTATGCACAAGTTCCACATTTTTTGTTGTATGTAACACTAGTGATTTTTGAGTTTATGTACACATCGTTTGTACTATTTTTTATATGTAGAATCGGTGCTCTTATCAATATTGTGCACTAGGTCATTCTAGTTTTATGGCACACCAATGCTTGTATGATTTGTATGCATCAGTGTTTGTATTACCCTATGTACCAAAGGGTAGTGAAATTTTGGATATTTGAGGCGACATGTTGATGACATTCTTTGTTATTAAACACCAGTGCATATATTATATTTAAAGCATCAATGTGTATATTATATTTAAAGCATCAATGTGTATTGTAAACATGTGCATCGTAAAATTTTGAAATGATAAATATAGTCAATTGTATATTATATTGTTTAAGGAACATTGTTTTTTCACAACATTTGGCACTAGTGCTTCAATATAATGAATAGGCACTGATGTGTATAACTCCTTAAAATGCACCATTTTCTATATTATGGCACGCACTATTTAGTGAGTTCTTATATATATATATATATATATATATATATATATTCAATTTATTTTTTGTAAATAAAAGTGGATCCTTATATTATTGCCAACTATAAGCTTACAAAAAACCTGCAGCCTATCTGCAAATACATAAATGCCTGCAACTAGTTGCAAAAGGTAGAGTTGTTGGTTACAAAATTACATTTCTCTTCATGAATTTCCAGAAGTTTGAATCCTCGAAACCTTCGGATCAGATCAACGGTCCCTGAAGGCCCGCAGCCAATGGATGAGACCTTCTTCGTGACTTTGCTCTTCTCTTCTGAAACCCGAACCCTCAAACTTGCATCAGATCGAGGTTCCACGACCTTTTGTGATCCGATGGCTACGGTCAAATCGCGAGTTCCAATTTCACGACCCTTCACTTCTCCTGATTTCTGGTCTTCGTGTTTTGGGATAACGAAGGACTGAGTGTTTCCCTTCTTCCGATACCCAAACTTGCGAGTCCTTCGGGACCAGATCAACGGTTCAAATCTCCTCGTGCTCCAACAGTCCAAATTCTTTCTCGCATTTCACGACTTTGGAGAGCAACTCAGTACATGCTTCGGACTCCTGATTGCCGAATTCTCGAAATATTCTCACGTCAAATAAATATGGTCTAGATATCCTTGTGCTCCAATGGTCCAGATTCTCTCTTGCGTTTAGCGACTTTGCGAATTTGGAAAACAACTCCCTCTGTGCTTCGGACTCGCGATTGCCAAGTTCCCGAAATCATCTGTCGGTTGTTGATCTTCTGCCTTAACGCTTACGGTTTCCCTCTCTCCTGAGCTTCTGATCATTTATGACTTGGAATATTTTCTAAGTAATCAAATGTGACACCCCGTCCGGGTTAGGGCCATCCAGTTGGGCAAGCTCCTTGCATTGGAGCCAAAGGGGTGAGCTTTGGGACTGCCTAGAATTGTGGAGAATGATATGCTACATGGAATCAACCCCTGCATTGGCCAGTCTTTCAGAAAATTTGTTTTCACTTCTCTGAATGTGTGAGGGGGTTAGAGTAAGAGAGGGTCTGAGAAGTGCCTAGAAGCTGTAAAGAGGGGCAAGGAGGTGCCAACTAGGAGTGATTTTCCCTGGATCTCTTCCATTCAGGATTTTTGTTGCTAAGTCTATTATGATTTTGGAGTCTCCTTCAATGATTAGACAGGTGAGGTTTTGATCTAGATCCATTTGCACTCCTCTAATAAGACCCCAAATTTCTGTTGAATTGTTGGTGTCGCATCCTAGATTTTCTGCAATGAGGTTTTGAATTTGTCCCAGGTTGTTTCTTATGACCGCTCCATATCCTGAGTGTCCTGGATTTCCCTTTGATGATCCATCAAATTTGACTTTATGGAAGTCAGGCTAGGGGGGGGGAGCCACTTAGAGGGACCGAGGGATATTGAATTTAGGGGGGGTTGTTGAGGAGGGGTGGAGTGTGCAAACGAGAATCCACAAGAGTTGAGGAGTGAGATCTCATCTGGGTTAGTGGGGAAGTCTTCCTTGGTCCACAATTGTAGTTGAAGAGTTTCCTGCAGATGCAAGAGGATTGTATTCCAGAGGAGGGTAGGAAGAGAGGGTTGTGAATGAAAGATTCTTATGTTCCTCTCTTTCCATAGTTGCCAAACTATGAAGCTTGGTAAGAGTTTCCAGGTTCTGTTCAAGATAGGACTTTTGAAGTAACTAGAGCCCCAATCCCTGATGGTGCTTATGATGTTGTTTTTAACTCGTTTGGTTCTTCTCATGAGCTGAGTGGCTAGGTTCTAGATGATCTCACTAAGTGGACAGTTGTTTAGGAGGTGCTCCATGGTTTCTTCTTGGAGATGGTAGAGATGGAAAATCGAGGGGCCAATGAACCCTCATCTTTGAAGATTGTCCCAGGTTAAGATCTTGTTTTGAAGTAGAAGCCAAAGGAAGGTAGAGATTTTGGGCCAGAGTTTTGATTTCCATATTGTTGTCCAGATGATATATTTTTGAAGATTATGGAATTTCTCCTATAGAGTGTATCCCTCCTTGAGAGTGAAGCTTCCATGATGTGTGTATCCCCATCTGAGAATGTCTTGGTCTATGATTTTCTAGATTTGCCTTTGGGAAGTTGCTTGTTTCCAGTGCTACAGGTCACAGTCCCTAGCCACATGGAGTTCCTGATGGGTAGATTTCCAGTTTCACCAAGGAGAACTGATGGGGGTATCTGTCCACAAATTTGCCACTTTGAGAGTGGCAAGATATTGAATGTGATTTTCGTAGGATTGTAGATTTTCTTCCAGTTGTAGGGGTGGAATTTGCTGCCAGGAATCCATCCAGAATAGGGAATTCTGACCATTGCGAACTTCCCAGAAAGCATGTTCCTGTATGAGTGGTCGATTTTTCCAAGCCGCATTTCAGATGTTGGAGCCTTGAATTTTCTCCTGCATTATTATAAGATGTCTTTGATGCATGTTTGGGGCATATTTTCATTTCCGAAGTTTTTTCTAGATCTCTGCTGGTGTTTTGAGCCATCTCCACCAAATTCTTTCTCCCATGGTGCTATTTAATTTTCCAGGGCCCCGGAGGCCTAGACCACCTAAAGATTTTTGCTTGCAGACTTTGTCCCAGCTGACTAGGGCCCATTTTTTTTTCCGGGTTGTGTCCATGCCAAAGAAAGTTTCTTTACAGATTACTTATTTTCTTTATGATCGATTTGGGGGTAGCTAGGGTTGAGAAGAGGTAAGTTGGGATGGGTTGGAGGACTGACTTTAAGAGAACAAATCTGGCTGGAAGGTTGAGGGAACGAAAGGTACAGTTTCTCAGACAGTTGGTAATGGAGAGTAGGAGAGAGTCCCAGGAGATTTTTCTAGATGTTGAGTCGTAAAGAGGGAGTCCCAAGTAGTAAGAGGATAGAGAGAAGACAGGGGTATTCATAAGTTGAGAAATGTGTTTTTGGATTTCTTCAGGAGTATTAAAAAAAAAAAGTTGTGACTTGGCCAGATTAAAGATGGTGCTAGAGGCTTCGATGAAATCAGAGAGGATGGAGCTTAGTTTATTTTATTCTTGCACAGTGGGGGTGTTCAAAAGCAACGTATCATCGAAAAATTGGTTGTGGGAGGCCTTGGAGGGATCTGTTTTGAATTGAAGCCTTGATATAGCTTCCTAGGCCTTTATCCATTATGACAAAAAGGAAAGGGGAGAGAGGGTCACCTTCCCTTATTCCTCTTGTCACGGAGAAGGGTTGAGAGGGGACTCCATTGATGAGGATTGAGAAAAAGGTTGAGGAAATGAGGTTAATTATCCAAGAGATCTAATCCTTGTTGAATCCAAAAGCTGATAGGAGAGCTTTCATGTGTTGCCAAATTAATTTGTCAAAAGATTTTGAAAGTTCAAGCTTTAGAAGCATACCTGAAGTATGAGTGCTTTTGAGCGAATGAATGATTTCATGGACAAGTATGATGTTGTCCATGATTTGCCTTCCTTCGACATATCCTAATTTCTCCTTGGAGATGATGAAGGGGAATATTGGCTTGAGTCTTAGAGCTATGACCTTGGAGATGATTTTGTAGATCACGTTGTAGAGTGTTATGGGTTTGAAGTTCTTTGGATTTGTGACCCTTTCTTCTTTGGGTATTAGGGTGAGGAAAGTGGCATTTAGTGCTGGAAGAAATTTTCCTAAGCTGCGTGATTCCTCCACCAACTACCACACTTCATCCCTTAACATTGACCAACATGAGTGGAAGAAGTCTGTTGTGAAACCATCTGGGCCTGGAGCCTTGCCTATGAGTAACTCCTCAATAGCCTGATCCACTTCTTCTTGTGTTATTGGTGTCATGAGAGCCTCATTTTGTTCTTGGGTGATTGTAGTTGGAATGTTTTGAGTCAGCCTCTCTATTTTTGAGGTATAGTCCACCTCGAGTTATGAGAGGAGATATTTGTAGAAGTATGTCATCTCATGCGTTATTTCCTAATGAGTTAACAAGGTGTTTCCTTGCAAGTCATCTAGCTTCGTGATGTGATTGATGAGGCGTCTGTGGATCATGGAGCAGTGAAAGAATTTGGTTTTTTTCTCTCCCTCGTTGAGCCATTGAACCCGTGATTTCTGTCTCCACAGGATTTCTTCCTTCTTGTGTCTTTCTTCTAGTTTCCTTCTGAGTTCATTCTCGTCCTGCTGCTAAGTGATTGTGTATCCTGCATGAATGATTTGTCCCTAAAGGTCTTCTAGTTTTTGTTCCAGCAATTTCCTTTTCTGGAAAATGTTCCCAAAGACTTCTTTGTTCCATTTGCGTACCTGATGTTTAAAATGTTTGAGTTTTTGCTGGAAAAAATACATTTTTGTACCCCTTTTTATTTCCGCAGTGCTCCACCAGTGATGGGCTAGTTCTTGTAAGTCTAGATGGGAGAGCCAAAAAATTTCAAATCTGAAGGGTTTAAGCTTGGGGGTGGCAATAGTGTCCACCCAAAGCTGAATCGGCCAGTGGTCCAAGCCTGCCTTCGGGAGGATGTTGGAGTCTACTAGGGGGCCTTCCAAAAGGAGAGTTTCCGAAATGAGGAAGCAATCAAGCCTGCAGGATATTTGTTGGTGACCTGATCTTTTATT
>ML779928.1:222518-239446 GCA_009831015.1 Picea engelmannii | reverse complement strand
GAATGTCTGCCCTCAATATAGAATATCAATAATGGGCTATCTGCCCCATTCTTCTCAACCAAGGAAGAAGGATTGTTTTTTATTTCTGAACCTGGACCATTTCCCACCCTGGGCCATTCTTCCGACACTAAACAAAGTGTAACTTGGAGAGAATGAGTCTGCCCTCGAGAAATGTTTGGACCATTCCTTACCCTGGGCCATTCCTCCGACAATAAACAAAGTGTAACCTGGAGAGAATGAGTTTTCCCTAAGGAATGATTGTCCTGGACTATTCCCCACCCTGGGCCATTCTTCCGACACTAAACAAAGTGTAACTTGGAGAGAATGATTCTGCCCTCGAGGAATAACTGTCCCTGATTGTTGAGCCTGGAGTACTCCCCACCCTGGGCCATTCTTCCAACACTAAACAAAGTGTAACCTGGAGAGAATGAGTCTACCCTCGAGGAATAACTGTCCGGACCATTCCCCACCCTGGGCCATTCCTCTGACACTAAAGTGTAACTTGGAGAGAATGTATAACCCTCAAGGAATGTTTGTCCTGCATCAACCTCCAAAATGGACGATTCTTCGAAACTTATCACAACTGTGAACTTCGAAAGAATGACTGCCTGGCAAGGCGGACCATTCTACTTGACCACTACTCAGAGTGACTGCCAAGAAGAATGATTGTCCTAGACCACTCCCCATAATGGGAAGTCGCTATCTATGATACATCAACAATCAGTCTGCCTCCCATGTTAACTACAATGGGAAGTCACTGTCCGTCAGAAATCTCAATCCACTTTCTGAACAGGAAAACATCTGTCCAATCTAGACTATTTTTCAATTAAAAAGATAAATGATATTTTCAATGCTCCCTCCTAACTGGAGAGTTATTTCAATCACAAGAATAAATGTTTGTGTACCTTCTTCTAGTTTGGAGAGTCTTCCCTTCCAGCTAAGAGAGTCATTTCCATGAGATCTAGCTTGAGTATGCAAGTTATTTTATCTTGAATAGAGGCTTTACCAAAAAGTATGCTTATCTGCTCATCTGTGGAGATATGTATTTCAGAAATCATTTTCTCCTTTTTGGAATTCATCATGGATAGTGTAATGCTTGTACTGTAGTTTGGAACACTGTGAAGGCTTCATGTAGATCTGAACAATAGAGTATAGTTGGAGAACTGGAACATATCCATGTGGCACTTCTTCTGTCATCATGAGATCTGATCTTCTGAGTAGTCATCTTGATGTTATAGGAAATCTTCACCATGCTTCTGCTGTGCACTGGAGGTTCTCCACCAAGTTGTCTTCTTCTTATCTGCATACAGGAGTCTCTTTCTGGTATGTCTCAAAGTCTTGAGATTTCTCTTCATACACTCTTTATTCAATTTCTCTAGAGAACATTCTTTGCATTCGTCTGATGTAGAATTCTGACTCATGGATGTTGCGGATAATATAATGACTTATATAGAGATAAGTCTGGTGTACTTGGAACAATCAATCATCATAGTCTTCTCCCTCCATCTGAGAGAACCTTTGGTTCTGGATCTCGTAATGCTTTCATTCATAAGTCTTCTGTGCATTGTTCTTCATCACGACTTTCAGTTCTTCTGCTTGATTGATTTTAGTGAGTTCATATCAGGCTGACAATCTTGATACAATGACTGATTGTTATGGATTTTCTTTCTTTCTTGGAATCTTCATGTTCTTATTCATGTTTTTCATTGGCTCTTGGGTCCATGGAGTTTCTTATAGATTCCATGCCCTAGAGATTCCACTTCTTTCCTTCATCATAGGGTCATGGATTTGGATGGACAACCAGGAATACTTTGAGGCTTCTGAGGAAGTCTTCTTCTGCGGTTGAGCTGAACACGTACTGTCTTTCATGACTGCTACCATGGATATATATATATTTCATCATCTTCAATGGATCATAGGATTAGCTCCCTCCTAATCCTTGCTTCATGTAAGAGTGCATATAATTGTCTCCTTCTGTCTCGATAGAGTCCATACTTTCATCTACATCCTTATTGTCTTCTGCAATATATAATTGGCTTTCTTACTCTAACAGAGTCCACGCTTCCGTCTTAGTTGTCGTCATAATTCTTTCTCCAATTTCTCTTGATGTCTGGCTTCTAAGTCTTTTCATGATTGATTCGGTTTATCTTGCAGTAGCTTCCACATGATTTGTATTTCATTCTTTCATGTGTAATATCTAATGATAACTTCTTTTCATCTTGTTTGTTCTTTCATATGTATAGTTCTTCTTGGAACACATTATCTTCCAAGAGATAGATATACAAGATATGTACAAAGACGATGCAAGCAAGATATGTACAAGAAATAATAAGAGTGGTGTTACCTTTTAATAGAAGAAGTCTCTTCCATCCTGCTTAGTCTTCTTTGTCGGTTCCTTTTCTTCGGAAATTGATGCTTCGTGTTTCTCCTTCCTTTTCTTTAGCTTGAGACACTGGTTCCTGTAGTGACCGTACTTTTGGCAGTTGAAGCATTGTATTTCTGAAATGTCTTTCTCTTGATTTGGCTTCCTCCTTGAACCGAACTTCCTTTTGTTCTTGAAGTTCTTGAATCTTGTTGTGAAGGMTTGATCATTGTACTTCTTTTGGGGTTTCTCTTTTGCATTGATCCTTGATTCTTCTTGAGCACAACAATTCCAAAGTTCTTCAAATGTCGGGTACTCCTTCCTTGTGTTCATGCTTGCAACAAATGCATCCCA
Organism: Picea engelmannii; assembly: GCA_009831015.1. NCBI lineage: Eukaryota > Viridiplantae > Streptophyta > Pinopsida > Pinales > Pinaceae > Picea > Picea engelmannii. The sequence goes on along the minus strand of ML779928.1, from coordinate 236,730 downwards.
TGTCTTGGGAAGACCATTGAGTACTATGTTCACCAATTCCTTTTCGGAAGTGATCTCTTCAATAGCTTGTAGTTGATATCTTAATTGGGAGATCCTTACAAAGTATGATGTTATGTTGTCGTCGTCATTCATCTTCATGTTACAAAGCTCATTCTTCAGACTCATAACTTGTCCAATGTTTCTGACTGAGAAGAGATTTGTTAGGGCATCGTACATCTTCTTCGATGAGTCAATATGGGAGATGTAGGGTATCAAGTGGTCTTTTATGGAATCCACTATGATACTCATGGCATTGATGTCAACATCTTTGAACTTCTCCATAGCTGCAACGTTCTGTGGTTCCTTCTCTTCTCCTTCTTTAAACTCTGGCTTCATGATCTTTCCTTTCACAATATCCAACACTTTATTCTTAGCGAGGATGAGGTCAATCCTTGTCTTCCATGCTCTGAAGTTAGAGGCCCCATCTAGCTTGTTCTCAGACTTCATAGAGTTCGTCATGACTTGCTTGACTTGGTCAAACCCTAGATTTGACCGAAAATCCAAACTTCACGTCTTGGCCTTCTAAGAGTACCAGGAGATGCATTGGGCTAGGGCGCACTGATCTATCCAGATATTAGGTCAATATCGTCACCTAAGGTGCCTCAACAAGAGGTTTATGGTTTCTGCAATTGCTTCTACTGGTAACCCTAGCTGCAATGCTTTTGGAAGCTGTTCCTGCTAGTAACCCTAGCGGCAGTTCCTCAACGAGCTCAATATCTAGTGGCTATGTTTCCTTCCAGTGTTTTAGGATGACTGAAGGGGTGTGGGCCCATAACCTGTTGAAATATAGAATATGGTGTGCTCGTTTTACCATTGATGATACCCTCGTCACCCAACCATAGGCCGAAGCCTCCCTCCGAGCACCTTAACCTTGATTGAGAATTCTTCCAGAAGAAAACCCTAGGCTAGATAGCCAAACAAAGAGTAGCGCATCAATCCCCAAGGATAGCGCATCACAAAAAGATGATCAGATGTTCCAAATCAAGAGATATTCAAGCCAAAATTGAGAACGTGTTGTTGGTGCAGCTGCACCAGTTCTTCCTCCAAACCTGCGCACCAAACTGTAGAACTGCAATTCTGAGATGTTGCAAATGAGAACTGGAGCCCTGTATTTATAGTAATCCTGCCAGTTTGCTAGGGCCGACTTCTCCTTCTGGTATGTGTCTATTCAATATATTATTATTAATTATGGCCGACTTCTTCTCTTGGGGGCTAATAGCCTAATATAAATTATCTTCTTGAGCTGACAGGGCTTCTAGGGTTATTAGCCAATTCATTAGGGTTTCTCTTGCTTCCCGGAGTCTTCTATTCTCGTCAGGTTCACACGTGGGGGTAAATACCTCCCGCAACTACCATAATATTAACATCTATATCATTGCAAGTGCTTCAAGTTATCCATTATCGATTGCAGCAAGTCTAGATTTCATTAATAATTCATTTATTTCATTGAATTTTTGTTATGTATGCATGTACAGTTGAATGATTTTTCAGTTGAATTTTGTAGGTTCATGATTCAAGATCGAGTTCAGATGCGCAAGATATTCCAGTAGTCCTTAAATGTTACAAGATCATATCAGGAGAAAGATACCGCATGTGGATGTTTGATGAAAATTTAAAGTTGTTTCACCCTACCAAGTGCAACATGTCATCTTCCACCTACCTGCCTAGATCAATAGTATTACACTGTGAATTGGATCTCTTTTATAACACCCCTTGGGGCATAAGAAAAAGATGTTTGAGTAATTGCATTTTTGGATTTTAAATGGAACTAATGTGTATTTCTTAATTTGACATTTGTTTTATAAAGTGGTTGGTTGCATGTTTATTATTGGGAAAGAAAACTCCATGCTTCTAATAAATGTTTGGTATAATGTTTGAATATACTAAATTCATTGTGTTACTAATATTATCGATGTAATATTCAATATTTTTACAGTCAATATTCTGACGACGAGCGACCTATATACCATCTACCATTGCACTTCATTGTGATGTCAAGTCACGAGCTTTCTATTAAATGAGAACAACTTAGAGAGGAAGCATATAGAGCATGGTTGAATCAACCACCTATTAAATTCACACTATGACTTGAGTCACAAGTTCAAAACCTCTACAGTAACACTAGTTATTCACATGTTGGGGACAAATAAAATGATATAATGGTTGGTATGGATGATTTATTACAAGATACTCAAGCCATGGGGGGAATGTTGTTACATGAATTCCAACAAAATGAACTAGAGGATGATGATGATGTCATTGATACCTTCTTTGAAATATTTAAATATACTTCCACCACCCCTCTCTTTGGTTGACAGGGATCAAGGTCTACCCAACTAGGGACCACAATGTTATTGTACAACGTGAAAGCAATGTATGGTATATTAGATGTTTGTTTCTCGACACTTTTGAGGTAACTAACCATTAAGTCCCCTAATTTTTTAAGGAACCTTGTCACACAATGAAAGAAGAAAATGGTTGATTTTATGCATGCTTAATTATGGTGTGCATTTCTATTACCTGCTAATTGCAAGTTACTCAAAGATAACACACTTTTGAGAGACAATTTATTGCTCGATAGTTATGCAAAGGCAAACAAAGTGTTGAAAATGTTGGGTGTTGAGTACATATCATACTGCACTTGTCCAAATGATTGTATTTTATATAGAAATGAATATGCAGACAAAGAGATATATCCAGAATGTGGGCATGACAAGTACCAAAAATCAAAAAACAAGAGTAAGATGCATATTCCTCCTCATAAGATATTGAATCACGTGCTTATAATTCCAAGGATTCAAAGGCTCTTTCATTGCAAACAATTGATCATGTTGCAAGGGTGGCATGCCTCACATAGAAGTGAGCCAAGAGTTGTGTGAATCCCAACAGATTCAATATCCATGAAGCATATAAATGATACATGGCCCGATAAATTCAAGGATGAAGTATGGAGTTTACAATTGAGCATAGCCATGCATGGAGTTAACCCGTTTTCCCTCCAAAACACCAATTATTATGTTTTTCGAGTGGTAATGATTAATAACAATATCCCCCCATAGTTTTTCGTGAAGAATGAGCATTTTATGTTGTCTCTTATAGTCTCGAGTAGAAGACAAGTGAAGAGAATGAATGTCTACCTCCAACCATTGATTGATAAATTTAAGAAATTATGGGAAGGGATACATGTATATGATGCATCAAAACCCATCCCAATGAAGAGGTATTTTACGTTATATAGAATATGTGTGTACACCACACATGATTATCTAGGACTAGGAGTTTTCTCTAGTAAGCATGTTGATTGATTTTTTTTATATCTGTAATTTTATTTTTCATACTTAATTTGTTGCAACTATATTTTTTACACTAACATTCTTTGTATATGATCCAGGTGGATATTGGTGGCCACCCACCTATTCCAACTGGCTCCTCTTGTTCATTTTTGTTCAACCTGTTCTTCTGTACTTATTTGTAATTGTGGGTTCTACACTTTTGGGTTTGTTTGAAGCCCCACACATTCTCCAGGTGGATACTAGTGGCCTCTCGCCTAATCCAGCTGGATTATTTTGTATGTTTTCATGTCAGCACATCTTGTTGTACTTCCAAGGTTGTTTTGGGGCCCTAAACATTGTTTTTTTGTCTCGCCACAGTCAAATTGTAGACTCAGTTAGATTTTGATGGTGAAATGTGTAGCTCTCTGAAATAACTTTCCAACAGGCTATCACGTGCCTAAAATGGAGGTCGTATGCAAAAGTTACGACCCTGGGAAGTTGAGGTACCAACTTACACCAACTTACCTATAGGGGCCCACATGACTTTTGACATTTCACCTTCTAGGGTTAGGTTTTTGGATGTATAGAGTTTTTCATTCATGAATAATATCAAAAAGGCCTTTGGAGCCTCATTGTAATCCATTCTTCTCATATGGATGTGCATAGCAGCCACATCTCTTCTCAGAGATAGCTACCACCATTTGAGCAAGTGTTTCAGTTCAACGGTTTTACAGTTTCAACCTATTTCATTATTCAATAGAAGATATTGTTCACTGGATATCTATGTTATTATTCATATATTTGTGTTTATTGTATTCAGTATGTTAATCATTTCATTCCGCTCTTAAATCTGGATCAACAATATGCTCTTCATTTATTTTTCTTCGTGCATGTCTCCAACAAGATCTGGGTACAAGAAGTTGGGACTCGAACCAATCAAGCCATTGCAATATTGGTTGCACCGAGCCCGACAACAACCCATGGGGGATGAAAAGAAATATGATGGAGCAAGATATCATATTAAAATGTTTCTCGAGGAAGCCCTCGCGCGACAAAGAAACGAAATGATGGACAGTTTCTCAAAGATCCTTCGACGGCTTCCCACGTGAGAAGCATCTTCATCAAGCGGCCATGCAACCCCCTTCAAGGTACAAGTAAATTTTTATATTCCATTATTTGAAGGACTGGTAGATGCAAATTTTGTATATAAATGGTTGAATCTGCTTGAAGGGTATTTTTCTGTCCACAAATTTTTCGATAGGGAAAAAATCACTTTTTCACTCCTCAAGGTTGTTCCCCATGTTAAAGACTAGTGGGATACTTACTCTGAGCAAAGGGTCGTAGAGGAATATGCAATATTTTTGGTGGCCCCTACATGGGATTCCTTCCGAAACACCATTAAAGAACAATACTACCTTTTTGGAAGCTATAAGGGCCAGTACACCATATGGACTTCCCTATGTCAAGAAAGGGACCAAACAATACCAGATTTCACCAATATTTTCCATACCCTGCGCACCAAATTGGGTATGAAATACTTTAAGCATCATTTGGTGCTCAAATACTATGGTTGTTTACATAGATACATTCAAACAAAAATGGATTTTCTGGACATTGCCTCATTGGGCATGATTTATAGATACGCAGTCAAGATTATGCATAAGTTTAAGCAGAAAAGGAGAGAGTTTGGATTTGTAAACCCCTCACAAATGAAGCAGGGAAAAGGAGGTCCCAACCCACACAGCAAGGGACCAATTCGAGAGGGTTTCCCTTAGGACAACCAGTACAATCCACAACACAAGAAGGGAAATGAAGATATGAAGAAGGACACAGGAAAATGGTGTGAGTACCATAAAATCCATTAGCACAACACTGAAGAATATCGCTCCAAGAAGTCACTCATGTCCAAACTGAAGGCTTCTGAGCAAGAGGTTGATTATGATTTCGAATCAAATTATGAAGGAGGGAAGTGGATTATCGATGTTGAACCCAGTGCCACTGTCACTACCACCAAATTCTAACCAAGCAAACTAGAAGAACCAGAGGAAGGAGAACGCCTCTTTCACTCATAGATGTGGGTAAAGAGGGATCCACTTCATTTCATTGTTGATAGAGGGATCCAAAAGAACCTTATTTCAGTAGAGGTTGTCAAGTGGATGTAATTTCCAACCAAACCACACCTGCATCCCTACACCATCGGCTGGCTTTGCCAAGGAAGAGATCTTTGTGTCAGCCAACAGTGTCGTCTACTCTACGACATCAAGCCTTTCAAAGATGAGGTATTGTGTGATATTTCTCCCCTTGACGTTTGTGATGTTATTTTAGGACAACCATATTTATGGAAGCATCATGTTGTGTATGAGTCTATACCCTGCAGTGTTATTATTTCTTTGGGTATAAAATTGTACAGGATAACAGAGGTAGCACTGCCTACTGCTATTCCTTTAATATCTGCTAAGCAATGCAGGAAGGTCATCTCACAGGCCAGGAAGTTTGTCTTCTTTTTTATCTGTGCTCACAATAAGAAAAAGGTCTTTGCCACATATGTGGCCTCTACACAGAGCCTCTCTTTGCAGCAGAAGAAAGTGGACAGCATCGTGGAAGAATGCAGAGATATATTCTCCTCACCTACAGGTGTACCGACACACTGCCAATTCAAGCATCCAATTGATATGAACCTATTCACACCTATACCTAATGGACCAGTCTATCGTTGCTCGCTGATGGAAAATGATGAAATTAGGTGAGATATCCAAGAGATACTTCAAAAGTGGCACATCATACCCAAATCCTCCCCTTGTGAAAGCCCGATTGTACTGGTGCAGAAGAAGGACGAGACGTGGCGACTATGCATTGATTACAGAGCCTTAAACAAAATCACAGTCAGGAACTGATACCCCATTCCTAGGATTGATGACCTTCTTGACCAAATCAAGGGGGGAAATTTATTTAGCAAGATTGACTTAAATTCTGGCTACCACCAGGTTCCCATTGAACCAAATTATGTATGGAAGACAACTTTCAAATCTAAAGAAGGTCTCTTCGAATGGCTAGTGATTCACTTTGGCTTAACAAATCCACCAACCACTTTCATGATGTTGATGGATGATGTATTGAGACCCTTCACCAACTCCTTTGTGGTGGTATATTTGGATGACATCCTCTTCTTCAGCAGAACATGGGAGGAGCACATGCGGCATATTCAACAGGTTTTGAGCACTCTGCGACAACACAAGTTATATGCCAACTTGGAAAAAATTTCTTTTGGCATGAACATGGTCTAATACTTGGGATACATTGTTAATGAACATGAGGTACATGTTGATCCAACTAAGATCCAATTCATTCGTGATTGGCCAGCCCCAACCACACTGACTGAGCTTCAGAGCTTCTTGGGACAATCCAACTTCTACCGAAAGTTCGTGTTGGGATTCTCCCATATTGCATGGGCCCTCAACCAGGTGAACAAGGGCGATGGTAGGGCCAATTTCATGTGAGGGAAGAAACAACAATGAGCATTCGATGATCTAAATCATCACTCATTCTCATCTCCAATACTCTCCTTGCTTGATCTGCAACAATCGTTTGAGATTGAGACTGATGCATATGCCTATATTGTGGGTGCATTTCTCACTTAGTACGGGCATCCGATGGCATACCATAGTGAGACACTCTCTGATACTATCCGTAAATACCCCACCTATGACAAGGAAATGTATTCCATTGTACAAGCTTGTCGTCAATGGAAACATTACATTATGGAGAAAGAGACGATCATACACACTGATCACAAGCCTCTGCAATTCATACAGACACAGGGGAAATTGTAGAATGACAACCATCAGAAGTGGTCCACCTACTTGTAGCAGTTTCATCTCAACATCAAGTATAAGATAGGTATCTCAAATCATGTTGTTGATTTCCTCAGTTGGCCTCCTGTGGTTGCACTCACCACTATGCTCCATTCATGTGGACATGAAGCATCTAAGTGGCCCCAACTTTATCAGCAATATCTGGAATTTTCCACCACCTATCATCTCTTGGGTACGGAAGTTCCTTCGGTCCCAATCTAATCGTGACTGTTCAATACCAATGCAAGAGATTTGCAATAACTCATTCAATCTCATGATCTAGGACTTAATAGAATGTCATGCTAAAGGAAAATTCTACAAGGGGATGTCCGATGGAATGTGGCACGTCGATTTGTTTCTTTGTTCAATCCTGGTCATGCACAAAAACATGGGAAATTTGACATGGTTTTGGTTTAGGCTTGGAATCACTCTGTGCACAATCCACTCTCTTGCAACACAAATTTAACCTTGTATTTCGATGTTGTGAATGTTGTGATCATAATTTACTCATGCATGCATAGAACAACTCACAGAGGCATAAAAATATGAGAATTTATCATTCATTAGATCTGACAAAGGAATAGAAAGGTACAACAATATAGCTTGGTTCCTTTTGGTCACTTGGACCTTTAAAATCCACTCTCTCTCAATTTCACACAAGCTCTCTCTATCTAACCCCTAACTCTTACAAAAACATTCAATATATCTTGAGCCCTCAGATAACTCACAACCCAACAAAAATCTTGAGCTATCTAAACAAAATCCCAATCTGGAAATTGTTCTTAAACTATAGAAACAACTCAACACCTATCAAACAAACTCAATGAAAATGTCTTCTAGATACATTTCATAATTATTACAAATACAATAAAAAAATTAGGGACCCAACTCCCTTGGTAAATGATTGTGACCCTCGGGGTCAATCTTGAAATTTACTACTAGATTCCCCTGCATCAAACTCCCAAGGAAGAAAAGAAATAGTCATTAGGTCTTCAAGGTCTGCTCCATACTTGAAAATTTCTATTGTTGTCATCCAAGTAGAAACCTCTACTGGCAGGCCCCTCCATTTGACTAAGTACTAGGAATATTCCTTGCCTCTAGTTTTCTTTGTCACTTTCTGATTCATCACTGCCTCAATATATTTTTGTATTGCTCTGGGTAGTTTTCATTTCCATACTATGGTATGATCTTCATCGCTTATAGGTTCATCTGTTGAAACTCCTTTTGTCTCCTTGAAGGGATACAAATCTGCAACATTAAAGATTGGAGAAATTCCAACACCACTTGGAATTTCTATCTCATATGCATTAGAAGAAAATTTCCTTAAAATATTACATGGCCCAATATTTTTAAGTTTTAGTTTGTTATTAGGTACTTACAGGAAACCTCTCTTTCCTCGTGTATGCCATGACCAGTTCACCAAATTCAAAATCCATTGGCCTTCTTCTCGTGTCTTCCCTCAGCTTATATCAACGGTTTCTTTCTTGCAACTTGTACTTGACCTTTTTATGTAATTCCTACATACTCACTGAAAAATCCTCAACATCAACACTCCTCAATTCTTGTTTTCCTAAATTTCTTAATTCATACACTCCTCTTGGATGCATTCCATACAATATTTTGAATGGAGTCATCCTTGTGCTTCTATTCGGTGAGTCATTATATGAAAACTTGGGTTGAGCAAGCATATGATCCCATTGCTTGGGATTCTCATTCACAAAGCTCCTTAAAATGTTTCCTAGGCTTATGTTTACCACTTTTGTTTGCTCGTGATTTTATGGGTGATAGGTTGAGCTAAAACTGAGATTAGTACCAAGATTCTTCCACAAGGTTCTCCAAAAGTGTCTCAAAAATCTAGTGTCTCTATCTGAAGCTATACTTTTGGGTAAACCATGAAATCTTACCACCTCTCTAAAGAACATATTGACAATATTTGTAGCATCATTAGTTTTTGTACAAGCAATAAAATGAGCCATTTTTTAAAATATATATCACAACATAGATAGAATCATTACCTCTTTGTTTCCTTGGAAATCCGAACACAAAGTCCATACTCACTACATCCCATGGCTTGCATGGAATGGTTAGTGGCTGATACAGCCTTGTATTCTGACCTCTCCCTTTAGCATGCTAAAAAATTCTGCACTTTTCCACAAACTTCTTCACTTGATTCTACATACCATACCAAAAATAAAAAACATTTACATGAGAAATTTTTTTATCTTGGCCAAAATGTCCTAACAGTCCTCCATTGTGCTTCTCTGTGATCAGGTTCTCCCTCATTGAACACTTGGGTATGCACAACTTATTGTTCTTGAACAATAATCCTTCTTGTAGCATGTAATCCAACCACTGACTCCTATTGTTGGCAACTGGATTTTCACAAGCTACATAAGCATCTTTGAAATATGCATCATCTCGATACATTTCTTTTAAACCATCAAAGCCTAAAGTGCTAACTTGAAATTCTTGCAAATTAAACTAATCCTACTCAACGCATCAACAATTTTGTTTTCCTTACCACTTGTGTGTTTAATTACAAAGTTAAAATTATGTATAAATTGAACCCACTTAGCATGTCTTTGATTCAGTTTTGGTTGACTACTTATAAATTGTAATACATGATTGTCATTGTAAAGAACTATCTCTTTGGGCATGAGGTAATGTCTCGATTTCTTCAATGCCTGCACAATTGCATAAAACTCCTTATCATAAGATGAATATTTATGTTTAGCACCATTCAACTTCTCACTAAAATATGTAATTAGTCTTTGTTCCTAGCTCAGTACAACTCCTATTGTAGTCCCACTTTCATCAGTCTCAACTTGGAAAAACTTATCAAAGTCTAGAAAATCTAGCATAGGTTGTTCAGTGATCTTTTTCTTCAAAATTTAAAGATTTCAATCAGCTGCTACTGTCCATTTGAATGGTTGTCTTTTCTCTTTTGATAGTCTCAATAATTGGAGCACATAACTGAATGGAATTTCTGATAAATTTCCTATAAAAGATTGCTAAACCATGGAAACTCCTTACCTCATATACATTTATGGGAGTAGGTCAACTTACTATTGCTTGAACCTTCTATGGGTCCATCTTCAATCCTTCTTCAGATACTACAAATCCCAAATATATTAGCTCATTCTTCATAAAACTGCATTTCTTCATATTTATCAACAACTTTTCTTTTTGCAGAGTATTCAAAACGATTTTGAGATGTCTTGGATGTTTCTCACTTGTCTCACTATATATCAAGATATCATCTAAATATACTATCACAAAATTTCCAACAAATTCTTTCAAAACCTCATTCATCAACCTCATAAATGTATTTGGAGCATTTGTGAGCCCAAAAGGCATCACCAACCATTCATACAATCCACTATTAGTTTTGAAAGTTGTTTTACAGTCATTCTCTCCTCTTATCCTAATTTGATGATATCCACTCTTTAGGTCAATCTTTGATAATTCTTTAGCACCACTTAAACAATATAACAAGACATCAATGTGAGGGAATGGAAATATGTACCTTATAGTAATCTTGTTGATTTATCTTGAATTAGTACACATTCACCATCCTCCATCCTTGTTTGGGTTGAGTATTGTTGGTACAACACATGGGCTCAGACTTTCCTTCACCAACCCTTTATCCAGAATCTCTTGCACCTATTTCTTAATTTATTCTTTCTCTTGTGGGTTCATTATGTAAGATGATTTATTTGGAAAACTTTCTCCAGGTATCAGGTCAGTATGATGACTAATACTCCTTACATGAGGTAAAGCGTTTGGCAAGTCGTCCACTATAATATCAGTAAATTCATCAAGCATAACTTTAACTTCTGTAGGTAAATCATCCAGAGTTGTATTAGTGAGTATTTATTTCCTTTGGCTTACCAATTAAGGAAAAATGTACCTTTTCTTCCTTCTTAACTTCTTGTAGTAGTTGCTTCCTACTCATTAGTAGTACACTTGGACTATCTTCCTCTTTGGCTCTTTTATCCTACAAAGGAAACAATACATGATTGTTCCCATCATTTTCAAAATAATAGGTGTTCTTCCTACCATCATGAATGTATTTTTTGTCATATTGATATGGCCTCACCAACAAAACATGGAAAACATCCATGGGCATTATGTCACATAATATCTCATCCTTTTAGCTACCAATATGAATTTCCACATTACATTGTTCATTCACCAAAATTTGATGTCCTTTCTGCAACCAAGACACTTTGTAGGGAAATAGATATGTTGTCCTCTTCAATCCCAAATTCTATACTATCTCAGTGGAAACCAAATTGTCTGTGCTACCACTATATATGACAACTTTACAGCACTTTCCTCTTGACTTACATACGGTTTTGAAAAAAATATTCCTCTAGGCTAGTTCCTTAGCTTCCTTTTCTGACTTGATCAGAATTCTCTTCATCAACAATGATTCCCCTACCTCAAGAGATTCTCCTTTTATGTTTGTATTCACATTCTCTTCTTTGGCTTCTGCTATATTTTCATTTCTTTGACCTACTAATTTATTTTATGGATGGTCCCATGACATATGGTTTGTATTTCCACATATGTAACATCTAATTTATTTTCCTCTTCTACCTCTGCCTCTAGAGAAAAATATTCTACCTATTGATTCTCCTCCTCTTTATGATTTATTACTTGATCTTGATCTTCCTCCTTCATCTCTTGGAGTCTGAAATCTTCCTCTACCACTGGATTTTCCTTTGCTTCTTGTTGAACTCCTTCCTCTGACTTTCTGGCTTTGTTTTCTGGCCAACTTCTCCCCTGCCTTCAAAGTTGCTTGACAGACATCTTCAACTATTTTCAGGAAAAAAATGTTAATTTCATCTTGTATATCATACCTCAAGCCATTAATGTATCTGGAAACTTTTTCAACATATTATTCAATATGACCAACACTAATTGTCAACCTGTAAAAATATTATGTATATTCTTTCATAGTCATAGTCTTCTATCTGAGATTTTGCAATTGTCTGAATAAGTTAAGCTAATAGTCCTTAGGCATGAACTTGTTCTTGAATTTAGCAATAATTTTGTCCCAATTATTAATTTTGTCTTTACCCTTTTGGTTCCTGTCAGCTTGCAATTCATCCCACCATAGGGATGTGTGACCTTTTAGCCTTGTCACCACATACTTTACCTTCTTCCCTTCATCTACATATTCATAGTCAAAATATTTGTCCATGGCATTAATCCAGTCAATCAATTCTTCAACATTTAGGTTACCTTCATACATTGGTACCTCTACCTTTGGTTTGGAACCGACCTTTGTGACCACCCTTATCAATTTCTCTTATGTTTTTCTTATTCTTCCTCTTCCTCGGAGTTTGTTTCTCCACTTTTGTTGGCATCTCATGTGAAAAATGTTGAAATAATGTAACTGCGAAGAGAATTCTTATTATTATTGTTATTTTATTATTAGGATTAATCCCCATTGTGAATTAATCATGTCGATAATTGTATAAGGACCAAATCCCCTTTTGCGGATTGGTCATCGGAAAATTATAAAGGGCAGAATAAGAAGTCGGGCCCAACAGTTATTATTGAAGACCCAGAATTAATTAAAGGTGGGTTTACCCACCTAAAGTGAGAGGTCGGCCCTGCCAGTGAAACCCTTTCACACGTGCCAGTCTTGTATATATAGGAGGCTAGCGCCTCACTTCTAACACACAACTCACTTGCTCATTATCTTATGAGGCAAGATGCAATTACCAGTTAGAGACAGGAGAAGAAGAGTGGTGCATCTCTTGGGGGGGACTATCTGTATTGGTTTCAGTTATCTCTTGAACATTGTATAAGCTATTTATGATAAGAAAGTTTTTGCTGGGTTTTCTTCCCCTAGAGGGTTTCCCAAGATAAATGTTGTGTCTCTTATGAATGTGTATTTCTCAGTGATATTGTTCTCATGATGCTCTTATCTATTGAAATGCAAAGAACTATAATAATGGCATAAACATTAACATGGTATCAGAGCCAACCTGAAGAAAGTACAATTTGCAAGAGAAAAAAAGTCACTGTTGTAGCACCTGCAAATTAGGGTTTTGCAAAAGTAACACTTTTTAGCTCCCTAAACACCTAGAAAGTTGTGCCCTCCCCCCAGGATCAATTTGGAACCTAGAGCGCACCTTTTCAGTGGCTGGATCTCCCGAAAAGTGAAACCCTAGTTTCACAAAAGTACCAGAAATACCAGAAAACCAGTACCAGAAGTACCAGAAGCACCAGTCCAGAAATCTACAGATCAGATTTGATGGGGTAAAAATTGGATTTTCTCAGATCCAAGTGTACCAGGCTACTTGCCTCATCCAAGCGCACCTCCTGGTAATGTCAAAATTTGATTTTAATCATTTTCATTTTTTGGTCATTTTCATAGCCTCAAGTACAAGATGTCTATAAGCACAAAGATTGTTGAGAAACTAGAAGGCATAGACAACTTTCATGCCTAGAATTATAGGATCAGTCTGATTCTTGCAGAGAATGACCTAGAAAAATTTATCAAAGAAGAAGTGGAGGAACCTGAAGATGCTGTAGAGAAAGCAAAGCATCAGAAGGACTCAATTAGGGATTAAAGAATCATTGCAGATTCAATCAAAGACCACCTGATCCCATATGTATCGTCCAAGAAAACTCAGAAGGAGATGTTTGATGCTCTAAGAAAACTATATGAAGGAAAGAACATCAATCGAAAGATGAATCTAAGAACTCAATTGAAGAATACCAAGATGAAAAAATGAGAAATGATTCAAGAATATTTCTCCCGAATATCAGAAATAAAAGAACAATTGAAAGCGATTGGAGACACCATCGATGAAGAAGAATTCGTAACAATAGCCTTAAATGGTCTCTCAAGACCTTGGGATGCTTTCATCCAGTCAGTATGTGGCAAAAAGGAGAAACTACAGTTTGAGAGCCTATGGGAAGAATGCACCCAAGAAGAGACAAGGGTAGCCAACCGTGAAGCACTACTAGCAAGGGACAATGATCAAGCCCTAGCTACTCATACAAAAGGAGGAAGGAAGAAACCCTACT
>ML779928.1:191664-222086 GCA_009831015.1 Picea engelmannii | reverse complement strand
ATCCTCCATTAGCAGGTATGTATACTATGTATCATTTATTGATGATTATTCTCGTAAGACCTGGATATATTTCTTAAAATCTAAAGATGAAGTATTCAGTAAATTCAAGGAATTCAAAGCCTTGATAGAGAATCTTTTCGAAATAAAGATTAAGATACTTAGGTCAGATAATGGAGGAGAATATACCTCAAAGGAGTTCGTGAACTTCTGCATAGATGTTGGGATCAAGAGGGAACTCACTACTCCCTATAATCCTCAACAAAAAGGTGTAGCTGAAAGGAAGAACAAAACAATTATGGAAGCTGTAAAGACCATGATTCACAATTAAGATCTTCCTATGTGCTTATGGGTAGAAGCAGCAATGGCAGTTGTTTATGTCCAGAATAGATTATCCCATAGTAAACTTGGGTTCAAGACCCCAGAAGAAATTTTCGCCGGAAAGAAGCCAGAGGTAAGCCATCTCAAAATATTTGGCTATCCAGTATTTATTCATATACCGAAAGAGAAAAGAAACAAGATGGAACCCTCTGAAAAGAAGGGAATATTTGTGGGATACTGTGAGGTATCAAAGGCCTTGAGAATCTACATACCTAGTCACCACCATATTGATATCAGCAGGGACATGACCTTTGATGAAGAAGCAACACTTAAGAAATCGAGAAGATGCCAGCTTGAAGAAGTATATGAAGAGGAACCTGTAAATCCCGGGATTACAAAATTCATGAGGGAAGTTCCCAGAACTGCAGAACCTGTAAGGGAAGTCGTAACTTTCCCTGATGAGGAGACTCCTGAAGATCATGATATAACAGAAGTTCAAGAACCTCCTCATATGACCTTCTCCCATAAAAGAAAGCCTGCTTGGGCAAGAGAGCTTATTCAAGATGGAGAGAAGTATGGTGTTCCAGAAGGAACCACAAGACAAGTGAAAAGACCAAAGCCATTCTCCAGTTACACGGTTTTGATGTGCAATCTACTTGATGAAGAACCCACATGCTTTGAAGAGGCCATTCAAAAGAAGGAATGGGCAGATGCCATGCAGAGGAATACAAATCCATAATAAATAATGATGTATGGGTAGTAGTTCCCAGACCAAAAAGTAAGGATGTGATATCATCAAAATGGCTCTTCAAAATAAAACATGTTGCTGATGGAAGACTGAAGTATTGAGAAATATAAAGCAATATTTTTCACTCGTGGCTTTTCCCAGAAGGAAGGTATTGACTATGAAGAGACATTCACTCCTGTGGCCAGATACACTTCAATCAGAACCATTATAGCTCTTGCTGCCAAGATGAAATGGAAGCTACACCAGATGGACGTGAAGACAACTTTCCTGAATGGTGTTATCGAAGAGGAAGTGTATATAGAGAAACCCCAAGGATTTGAGGTTGAAGATAGGAAGTCTCATGTCTGCCAATTAAAGAAAGCCTTATATGGATTGAAGCAAGCTCCCAGAGCTTGGTATGGCCGTATAGACAGTTTCTTGATGATATTGGGCTTTACCAAGAGTAAAGAAGACTCAAATATCTACTTCAAAATTATGGACAATGAACCAGTAATACTACTATTGTATGTGGATGACTTATTCTTAACTGGAGAAGAAAATCTCATCACTGAATGTAAAAAGAGACTTGCCGCAGAATTTGAAATGAAATATCTTGGTCTAATGCATTACTTCTTAGGCCTTGAGGTATGGCAGAGTCCAGAAAGAATCTTCCTTAACCAAGGGAAGTACAAGGTCGAAATCTTAAAGAGATTCAACATGCTAGAATGCAAGTCCATGAATACTCCCATGGAAGAAAAGTTGAAGTTGTTGGTCGATACTTCGTCAGATTTGATAGATGCCACACTATACAGACAGATTATTGGATCACTGATGTACCTGATGAACACCAGACCAGAGATCTTTTTTGCAATGAACACCTTGACACAGTTTCTGGTAGAGCCCAGATGTGTTCACCTAGTGGCTGCAAAACATGTGATGAGGTACCTTAAAGGTATAATGGATTATGGTCTCAGCTATGATGGAGATCATGACTTCACATTGAGTGGATATACAGATGCAGATTGGGCAGGAAGTGTTGCAGACAGAAAAAGCACTTTCGGATGTTGTTTCAGTTTGGGATCAGCCATGATCTCATGGCAGAGTAGGAAGCAATCCAGTATTGCTCTCAGCACAACAGAAGCAGAGTACATTTCCGCATGTTCTGCTAGCTGGGAAGCTATATGGCTTCGAAAGTTGCTGACAGGCCTATTTGACTTGGAGATGAGAGCAAGTGCGAATTTATGTGACAACCAGAGCTGCATAAAGATGACAGAGAATCTTGTATTCCACAATAGGTCGAAGCACATAGAGATCCGCTATCATTTCATCCGCAACATGGTACAGAGAGGAGCCTTGAAGATCCAGTACATTAGCATGGATGAACAGGGTGCTGGGGTGTTGACTAAGCCTCTATCTCATGTAAATTTTGAACACTTTTGAGATAAGCTTGGTATAGTCTGAAAGGACCCTCCCTGAAAGGGGGAGTATATATATTTTCCTTGCTTCTGACCTCACTGTTAGATGTAAAGCAAGATGAGTCATTGCTTTTGACCTCGCTGTTAGACATAAAGCATGGCGCTATGTGATCCTTGCTTCTAATCTCGTTGTTAGACATAAAGAAATATGAGTCATTTCTTCTGACTTCGCTGTTAGACGGAAAACATGATGTTGTGTGATCCTTGCTTCTGACCTCGCTATTAGACGTAAAGCATGACACTGTTGATTCCTTGCTTCTAACCTAGTTGTTAGACGTAAAGCAAGATGATTCCTCACTTCTGACCTTGTTGTTAGACGTAAAGCGAGATGTTGATTTGTTCCTTGCTTTTGACGTCATTGTTAGACGTAAAGCAAGATGAGTCATGCTTCTGACCTCGTTGTTAGATGTAAAGCATGATGTTGCGATTCCTCGCTTCTGACCTAGTTGTTAGACGTAAAGCGAGATGATGATATTCCTTTCTTCTGACCTAGTTGTTAGATGTAAAGCAAGATGTGACTGACATTGAGCTAACAACATTACAGTTGTGAAATTGAGCCAGTGTAGTACCGTCAGCCTAGTGCTGTGATGAGGTATCATTTTTTTACTGATACATATTTGATGCAGATGATGATAACAATCTTTCGAGAATGATGATGTTGCCAATGAAGAAAACTTCTGATGACTCGTAAATATGCTAGCCAATGTTTCAAGATGATATTGACGATACTATCCTCCTGATGCCACTGATGATGCATACCTCTCTCGCCTGATGCTGATGAAGAATACCCTTCTTGTTAAGGGAGAGTGTTGAAATAATGTAACTGCGAAGAGCATTCTTATTATTATTGTTATTTTATTATTTTATTTTTTGTTTGTTAATTTGTGTGGGACCTGTTGGCTACGCGATTAACCTATGGCTTGAGAAACCGCGACTCATGGGCATCTAAGCCGTCAAAATCACCCGGGGATCGCACCCGGCCTGAGCCACACCAACCCTTAACATGGTTGGATTTTTTGTCCCCGCAGGTTTCGAACCGGTGACTTTAACAACACGGAGTGGCTTAACAACACACTCCCTSACCGACTGTCCTACACCTCGGGGACTATTGTTATTTTATTATTAGGATTAATCCCCATTGTGAATTAATCATGTCGGTAATTGTATAAGGACCAAATCCCCTTTTGCGGATTAGTCATCGGACAATTATAAAGGGCAGAATAAGAATTCGTCCCCAACAGTTATTATTGAAGACCCAGAATTAATTAAAGGTGGGTTTACCCACCCAGAGTGAGAGGTCGTCCCTGCCAGTGAAACCCTTTCACACGTGTCAGTCTTGTATATATAGGAGGCTAGCGCCTCACTTCTAACACACAACTCACTTGCTCATTATCCTATGAGGCAAGCTGCAATTACCAGTTAGAGAGAGGAGAAGAAGAGTGGCACATCTCTTGGGGAGAACTATCTGTATTGGTTTGAGTTATCTCTTGAACATTGTATAAGCTATTTATGATAAGGAATTTTTTGTTGGGTTTTCTTCCTTCAGAGGGTTTCCTAGGATAAATGTTGTGTCTCTTGTGAATGTGTATTTCTCAGTGATCTTGTTCTTATGATGCTCTTATCTATTGAAATGCAAAGAACTATAATAATGGCATAAACATTAACAAAATCTCTCTCTTCATGGAAGTATCCATATCTTCCATCCTTGCTCGAAGTTCTCTCATCTCTTGTTTCAATTATGTGGCTGAAATTTCTCTTCCTCGAACTTATCTTTTGCGTGGCATCTTCTCTTTCTTCACGAGCACACTTATTGTATGTGATATGATACCAAAAACTATGGCAGATGTCGTCCAAATCCCACTCACAGAGTTCTTGAACAAATTTCCGTTACAATGAATAAGCTATCATTGTCCCTTGGATTGAATTCGACAGTAATTTCAATTTGGTCTTGGTTCGTTGATTAGCGACTCGAACCAAAAAGAACTAAACTAAATTCTTAAATACTTCATGCTCTAAACTACTCTTCATGGAACCGCGTGCTAGACTTTATCTCCTCGAATCCAACCTTACCTCATATGACCTCGTGCAAGGAACCGATGGCTACTTTGTGGGGGGATGAAGCTCTAGTCTGGATCTCTAGGCAGTGAGTGCCCGCAATGACATGATGCTGACACGTGTCTCCCATTTTCATCAGATGTCAAAATTGCAAGGGGGTTGGGAGGTTTTAAACCCCAATCTCTTTTCCTGTGTAAAATTTATGAGGATTGTCGATCTCACCTTTGATCGAACGACTGGATTTCATATACTCAAGATAACACCGAAGGTTGGATCATTGTTGATCCAAATTTTATTAGCATTCTATGTAAGACTTGATCTGATGGTCAATTTGGAAGGTCCTTTGGTCTCAATCTAATCGTGACCATTCAATCCCAAAGCATGAGATTTTCAATAACTCATTCTATCCCGTGATCTCAAATTCAATTGAATGTCAGGCTAAAGGAAAATTTTGTGAGGCAATGTCCAATGGAATGTGGCTTGTCAATCCGTTTCTTCGGTCAATCCTGATCATCCACAAAAACATGGGAAAATTAACAGGATTTTGGTTTAGGCTTGGAATCACTCTGTGCACAATCCACTCTCCTGCAACACAAATTTAACTTGGAATTTTGATGTTGTGAATTTCATGATCAAATTTTACTCACGCATACATAGAACAACTCACAGAGGCATAACAATCTGAGAATATCTCATTCATTATATTTGACAAAGGAATAGACAAGTACAACAATATAGCTCGGTTCCTTTTGGTCTCTTAGACCTTTACAATACACACTGTCTCAATCTCACACAAGATCTCTCTATCTAACCTCTGACTCTTACAAAAACATTCAATATATCTCGAGCCCTCGAATAGATCATAACCCCAAAAAAATCCCAAGTTATCTAAACAAAATCCCAATATGGAAATTGTTCCTAAACTCTAGCAACAACTCGACAGCTAACAAACAAACTCAATGAAAATGTCTTCTAGAGACATTTCATAATTATTACAAATATAATAAAATAAATTAGGGAACCAACTCCCTTGGTAAATGTTTGTAATGCTTGGGGTCAATCTTGAAATTTACTGTAAGATGCTCCTGCATAAAAAATCAATGAAATACAATACTTAGCATACCTTTTTATAGAAGATTCAATTAATACTTACATACTTTTACATTTTTTTAATATAAGATTCATAAAGTCAGTAATAGAGTAAAAAAATGTGAAACCATTTTATCGAAAGTGTATAAATCAAAATGTATTATTATTCTTTATATTTAATATTTTAAATTTAATTAAATAGATTTTATATATTATAACAGTTGAATAATATAGATTAATAAAATCTTTGGAAAAAATAAAAATACAATAATTGTGATTTTAGTAAACAATTATAATACAACTATGTCTTATAATATTTGATATATATATATATATATATATATATATATATATATATATATATCAATCATCATGATATTATTATTAACGAATAATTATATCATAATGTTATTATTACAATATATGAAAAGGACATAATTATTCAAATCACAATCATTTCGTCCATCATATTTATGTTATGTTGTTGTTAAACATGTTCAATCAACATATTGTATCTTGCTAGACAATAAAAAATTATATGGCATTAATAGTTATAATTATTTGTTATCACAATCCAAATTAAACGATTTCACAAAATTGAAGTTAAACATTATATGAGAACTGTAAATGTAAATGAGTGATACATCTCAAGTACCACTACTAGCTAGATCCACAACCAGAGCCAACAACATCAGTGCCTTTGCTACCATAGGTAGAGGGTTGTTGATCCATTTCATGTCTCACCTTTCAATCCATGTATTTTATAAACATTCTCTCAATCCACTAGCCCCTTAATTTTCTTAATCCAAGGCCTCTATACTACTATTTTTTCGAACTGTGCGGATATTTTTAATATCACCATACTTTCACACTCTACACAATTACCCCCCCACACTCTGCACTCTACAAAAATATTTCCCCACACATCCCAACACTAAGTCTATTTCAACTCTTAATGTAGAGAACTCACACCACTTTTCCTCTCACACTTTCACACTTCCGCACTCTCGCATTCTTAATAGCTCTACACAATTGACTCTTGTAAGCCACGTGCTTTTCACGATAATCAAGAGTCACTTATGGCACATTAATTTTCTATAATTTATAAGGAAATGATGGATATTTAGGACTAATGGGAAGTAAATGTCTCGTTTTTCAAAGAGATACTTAATATTTTCTATTTATTATCCTCACATTTCGAATGTAATTTGTATGTGTGGAAAGGACATTTTAGTAAATACCTACCATGCACTTGTCCCTTTAACAATTTGAGATCAATAATTAATTACTATAGTGCATTGAAGAAACACAGAGTATGGAAAATAGAAGAATAAGGATCCTTTTGTGGTGATACAATTAACTCTCTCACGAGGCAATATTAGAATTTCACTGGTTGATTTATTATCAGTGGTTTCTAAACAAAATAGTAGACTCTAGACTACAGGTCTTGTTAACGTTGGTTGCATACCTGAAGTCTTTGACTTCAATGAGCTAGTATCCTGGTGCGCTCAAAGATTTGATTCCAAGACAAGAAGGATTCAATTAGCTACAGATGGAAAGCATATGGTTGTCTTGACCCAAAAAAAATTTAGGAGCATGATCTTCCTTCCTTCTGCAAATAAGAGTCTCAAGCTTCTTGATGCATATGAATTTCTTTATTCTCTGGGTGGTAGTTCAAATGTGTTGAAATATTTTTAAATTTTGTCTGTCAAGATGCCCAATGACACTTCGGGAATTGATACATCCTTGTTGAAAGAGTTGTATCGATACTTTTCATGGTTGTTTGTGCAATTGGTTGGACGAGAGTCGAATTCCCATATACCCAGGTCAACTCTATATGCACTCTACTTCTCTTTTCGGAAAGATGTTAACTTCAACTAGGTGGAAGTGATATCAAATGAAGTTTATTTTCAATTGAGTAATTATTTGAATACTCAAAGTTTTTTCATGACTAGATACTTGGTCTTTACAATTGCATATTGCAATGTTTTTTAGGGTCTTCCTTTAAAAGGAAATGTTGATATTGATAAAGAGCCAGTTCATTTTTGGTATCCGATGTTGTGGAGACACAAAGCACCATTTCATTTTTACATTATTCAATACATATTTCTCACAGAATTTAGACACATATTAATTGGAGTAGAACTAAAGAGAATAACCCAAGAAGTTGAGGATTTTCTCAAGGGAAAGGGAATTTGCATTCAATAGGAAGACCATACCTACATTTGATTGTATAGTTGTCAATAAAACACCCTTTTTCTCCCAAAATTTGTCTGTGATAGATATTTTGTGGTGGAAGTTTGTAGACAATATAAAGCTCGGTTCATCATATTTGATAGGATTACATTTCCTATTCATGTTGGAGATACAATAGTAAATAATTTCACCCATTTGAAGGAAGTGTCAAAGACACCCAATGTATTTAATCTCAAAGAAACAAAACCCCTAAAGGGATTTGACCATGAAGGAATTTTCTCCGAACACTTAGCATCCATGAGGTATAGAAACCTTTTTACAAGAATTTATGAAGAAGCTAGTCATAATTACCCCACAAGAAAGGACAAGAATTTGTGCAATGAATACTTGGTTAAGGAAATAAGTTCAGATACTCAAAGTAAAAGAAAAAGGGGTACTGGCACGACTAATGTGCAGTCTTCCTCGAATCCTCAGTCGCGTAGGAGATCATCCTCTATGCAAAGAAACAAGAGAAAATCATTAAAAAAAAGAGAGTAATGAAGGATGTTTTGGAGGAGACAATGGAGATGATCCACCCCATGTCGATCTTGAACAGACACATATAATTTCCTAGCAAAAAATAAAAAGAATCCCAAATAAAATTAATTCTCAGAATTCAGGAAGCCAAAGTAATATCATTAATATGGAGATTGATAGTTTCGAGATACCCAACTCGCTAACCCAATAAATTTCTAAAATCTAGAAAATTATAAAGGACCTTGTCATAGAATAACCTATGTTGTTTGAGGAGCATCCCTTGACACTGCACAATTCTCAATACAACAAGGAAGAAAATAAGTTGCAAATAGAAAAGGTTAGTGTAAAAAACAAGGTAATTCATAAATTGAGCTCAGAATTTGATGTGTCGGGAATCAGACCCTGTAGACTCCTGAAATTACTTTTTTATATAGGATATTCTCTTTCCCATTCAACTTAGGAGCAATAATTAGAAAATATTAAGTTAAAAAAGAGAATAAGTGAGCTTGAGGATGCACTAAGTCCAAATCCATTATTTGCATAACCACTAGCCATAATTTCATCAAACCATATTCCCCCAAGTACACCAAGATCTTCAATCCGAGTGAGAAAAGCTTCCCAACTATTGAGCAGAGTAATGTTATATGTTGTCGATAATATCAACAAAAAACTCGAGATTATTTCACATGCATAGGAGGTTAACACCATCCTACAGAATGTATCTCAAATGATTACAAATTTTATGGAATATTTGAAAAAGTATTTAGAGCATGATGAAGGCTTCAATAATAATGAGGTAAAAACTTTCATCACATGGGTCACTAGCTTGAGTGATCATCACAGACATCAACAACAATTTCCCTCTAACATAAGAATAAGACAAATAAGGGTAGGATGGAAATAAAAAGTAAAGATGTTAAAAGATGCAATTGTTGACTATGAGATAATTAATGAAAAAAGAAGGGATGTTTTTCTAAAAGCATTAGATATTTGTAAAAGAATTATAGGGCCCACAAATTTTAATAAATTCTTAGATCAAAACCAAGGAATAATTAGCCAAGGACTTAAATACAGTTAATATTTCATGCGCTGACAAATTTGATAGCCATGTAGAGTTTCCCGAAGATGAACTTAAGCATTGGTTTGTCACATTTGTAATGAAAATGAGGACCACTTGTCAATGATTGGCGAACTCCATGTGGAATTTAAATAAATAGAGGAGGACATATTCACACTTAAAGTTAAGCAGGAAACCACCATCCCAACGATAAAGGAGTACATCAATGAATGGCTCAAGAAGTTGTTACAAGAGATCATCAACACGGAATAACTACCAAAGACAATTATCTCAAAGGAAGCATGAAGCTCGAAATCATATAAAGACAGACCCCAACAACAAAAAAGAGAGAGAGAACATTTCCTTCTTAGTAAGTCAAGCATCTATTACATTTTGCCTTCCTTTTCTTTTCTTTCACTCAGTCAGTAATCCCTCAGTCTTATTTGTTTCATAATTTGTGAAAAAGACTAAGACATGTTTCTAATTGTTTCCCTTTCTTTATTCCAAGTCTTTCTTCTATTTAATGGTCCATGGGAACCCCAATCCCAGTCCATTTGGACAAATACCTTTTTATTTTCTAAATATTATAAACTTGTTTAAAGATAGATGTACATTTTTTGAGGTTCCCAAAGAACTATTTGGGATACATAACCATTGATTTTTCAAACTTTGAGTTTTAAGTTGAATTTTCAAGTGTGTGTCCATCACTCTTATAAATTGTCAATGAAATATCATGTTAATTTCTCTGCATATGTGGCCATTTACTTTCATTCTACCAAATGATTTCTTCCACTTTATGCTATGATGGAAATGTTTCTTGTGAGGATTCCCATTTTATTTTACATTACAATCTTGTACAATATTCTTAAGTCTTGTATGATATTTTAAATATTCATTGGAATAGAGCATGGTCCTTTCTCAGGCCTTTATTTCCTCATGATTGTTTATTTTATTAAAATAAATATGGTCCATTCTCATGTTTTATTTTAATTCTATATATTATTC
Source organism: Picea engelmannii (assembly GCA_009831015.1). Taxonomy (NCBI): domain Eukaryota; kingdom Viridiplantae; phylum Streptophyta; class Pinopsida; order Pinales; family Pinaceae; genus Picea; species Picea engelmannii. The sequence goes on along the minus strand of ML779928.1, from coordinate 211,648 downwards.
ATATAGAGGAGTACCACCTCTTTAAAAACACATAAGGATTATTCCTTGTGAGGTTGTTTTCAATAATTTAACAGTCTTAGATATCAAAAAAGGTATATCAGTACCTATGTCAAAAGGAAATGATGAAAACAATAGACTCTCATGTGTCTCTACACAAAGATCAATATGTGAAGCACTCAATGTGAACATAGTGTCCAAAACATCAATATCCTGTGACACATGTGAAGGAGGAGGAGGATGATTAGTGGATGGTGACACATATGGAGGAGAAGGATGATGATCAATAGATGGTGACACAAGTAGAGGAGAAGTAGGAGGATCGGTGGATGGTGACACATGTGGAGGAGAAGAATTAGGATTAGTGGATGGTGACACAAGTGGAGGAGGAGGTGGATGGTGACACATGTGGATGAGAAGGAATAGGAAGAGGACCAAGTGGTGGAGAGGATGTGGATCAGTCTCATGATGGGCCAGATGGAGTGGAATCATGAGAAACATAGGTCAATGTCTTGATGCGGTTGAGGGAAATGAAACAATGATGCATCAATGACATCATATCATGAGGTAAGGTTGCCCATATCATAGATAGATCGGGTACCCATAATATCTCTTGAACCCATACCACTTCAAACCTAACTATCATACAAAATAGATGATCTTCCACCTCTATCCATACTCTCTGATTTTCCCTGTGTGGCAAGTCGAGTCTATGTATTGGAGGATGCTACACTGCCTCTTCCATCTCCTCATAATGTTGGGGAGGCTCATCCTCAACATATGTTCTAATATCTACAAAACAATAGATAATAATAATTAGATAATTGAAACAAAATGTTACAATAAATTACATGTGCATTAAATAAGACATAAAAAATGCAACTAGATTTATCATTACATAACAATAATATTACCTCTCTCATATGTTGGCTCGATTGTGGTAAATAGGATGTGTGGATATCCTCTCCATCCGACCTTGCGTGCAGGTAATTTACAATATCAAGGACATGATTTTCCTCTCCAGCCAAAAAATCACATATCTCCCTACCGACCTGAGTACACGTCCACTTTGGCAGGCCCCTCTTGGGAAAAAATGTCCCCCACATGCGCATGTGTTGTAACATCCCGCTCTTGCACACTGAGCGAACTTATTCTTTGAGGATGCTTGCTCGCAAGTGATCCAAATTATTATGCTATTAAAACAATGATTTTGATTATGAGGCGTTATGGGTTGATCCCATGTTGTTTTACTGCATTGACATAGACATGTGCTATTGATTCGGTTTTATTGAGTGTGTAGGATTTTGGACCTCGAGGATGCAGAGGCATCGATGGAACCCCTTGGACTCTGGATCAAGTCGGGGAGTTAACCATTGGGGTTTGATTGTTTTATATGTGATATTAGTGCATCTAATTAGATGATATGATTATGGATATATTGCTGACATGATTCATTGATGATGCAGGCTGACGATAGCTTGCGCACCAGACTTACATGTGGAGTAGAGGAGTCATGCATGACTACCAAAGATGTTGAGGGAGAGGTGTGGATAGCAGCCCTGCCACAGCCTAATAGCACTCCCGCCGTGGCTCGAACTGTAGGTTAACGTTTACCTAGTTCGAGAGGACCCATGATGTCGTGAGGGCAGATTGTGACAGTCAGTCACAATGATTCTAAGGGCTGCGCAATAAGGCGGGGGGCTTATTCCTTAGAGGCCCTTAGTCTCCCACAAGTTCACCTGGCAGAGTATTGACTCCAAGGGTTTTTGATGTCTATCAAGTCATTCAAGAGGCGAGTGGCACCCTTGGAGCACGTGGTGAATCCTGAAGGGCACGTCGCGCAAGAAAAATGGAAAGAGGCGAGTGGCATTCTTGGAGCACATAATGCATCTTGAAGGGCACGTCGTGCAAGGGAAACAAATGAAGCGAGTGGCACCCTTGGAGCACCTAGTGCGTCTTGAAGGTCACGTCACGTTGTTAATGATAAATGAATGAACCTAGATGGCCTTAGGACGAGTAACGTGATAAGAAATGTTTAAAACAATTTCCCTAATAAATTGTCGCCCATCACGAAAATTAAAGTCTAGGTCTAAATTATACTAGTGGCATAATTTTTCTATCATTTTAAAATATATATATATATAATAAATAATGATGATAATCTTCATTAATCTTGTAACAAGAAATGAGTAAGCAATTTAATTGATTCATAAAAATCTGTTGGGATAAAAGTTTAAAAAAAAGGGGGAAATAAGTGTTTTATTATATTATGATAATTTAAAATTTATTAATTAAAAGGGGAAAAGGGAAAAAGTTAATTTCTACACCTGCCAAATTGAGTTCTAAATGAAAAGGGGAAAGAGGGAAATCTAAAATAATTAGGAAACTAGGAAAAGAGGGAAACATAAAAAGAAAAGGGAAACACAAGGGAAAAAACAGAAATTCAAACTTAGCAAGGTATCTAGCATTTAAGAACTTTCTAAATTAACTCAACTAGTAAATTGGTAATGGGGAAAGTCATTAAAACTTGTAAGGAAATTTGGGGACACCTAGGAGCGATTCTAGGAATGACTCTAGGTGGGTGAGGGAAATAAAGGTAATTAATTAATTAAAGAAATTAGTTTTTGAAGGAATGAAGGGATGGGTGACACATGTACGGGGAGGAATTTTTATGAATTAATTTATTAAACTTTAAATAAAATGGGATTTTGGGAAGGTAAGGGACTTCGAAACTCTATATAATGGAGGGAGGAGAAGGATGATGGATCTCTTCTGTTTTGCGTAATGTTACGTTGCAGAAATATATACTTGACTGACTTAGCTTGTGGGAGTTGGGATACCCAGCTCGGTGAGGAGTGGTAGCTCGGCCTTGCGAGGCGAGCTGGGAGCTAGCTGATTATCTGGTTAGTGTGCATGGCCCTTTTGTGGCTCGGGGGGCTAAGGGGGAAGAAGAGTATCCCTATCATTGGCTAGGAGGTATCGGTGAAGTCTCATCGGTCAGCAAGCGGGAGTTGCATGGAGCACGTGAGACATAAACTCAGAGCGGGTGATCAGGTAATGATATGGTTTCTTTATTTTTGCATGGTAGATTGTAGTAGGATTTATGCTTGGGATCTGCATGTTTAATTGGGTAAGTAAATTGATTGTCTTAGCGTTCTAGTTGATGACTAAATTTTTTTCCATAGCCTATAGCTCGATAATTGATTGACTCCCATGGCCTTTGATTCCTAGCATGTCTTGACCGCCCTGTGGTGTATTGATTTGTGAAGATTGTGGTTGTTTTTGTCTTTCATCCCTAGCTCATCAGTCCTTGCCTGAGCAGTCGGTCAGGAGCCTGATCTACGGCCGTCTCTTCGACATTAATAGACCTATGGATCTCAACGCCCTGCTTTTCTTTACGTGGATGATGAGCAAAGGACATATTGTTAGTCGTCTACCTCCGTTATTGTCCTTGTTTGATTATTTGACTTGCGCCATCTAGCAAAGACCTCTGCGTATGGATTATCTTGCGTCCTTGTTTGTTTTTCTCTGCACCTTGACTGATAGAATCCCTGCGATCATTTCAATGACTTTTTCCATTGGATACTTGCGTTTCTCTTACTGTTGTCTACATTGTATTGGTATTCTGGGAATGGAAAAACAATTTAATTTCCTGTCTGCATTTTTGTATTGGTAACCTAGAAATGGAAAAACGTTTTTATTTGTTATTCTTGTCTACGTTGTATTGGTATTCTGGCAATGGAAAAACAATTTGATTTCCTGTCTGCATTTTTGTATTGGTAACCTGGAAATGGAAAAATGTTTTTATTTGTTATTCCTGTCTGCGTTGTATTGGTATTCTAGCAATGGAAAAACGATTTGATTCCCTGTTTTCATTTTTATATTTGGTATCCTGGAAATGGAAAAATGTTTTTGTGTTATTCATGTCTGCGTTGTATTAGTACCCTAGCAATGGAAAAACGAAATCATTTCCCTGTCTGCGTTTTTATAATTGGTATCTTGGTAAGGGAAGGGTGTTTTGGTCTTTCCTGTATGCGTTTGCATTTGGCATCCGAGCAATGAAAAAGGGAAACCACAATTTTTCCATTTAAAACGTATCTGAGATTGTAGTGCCCACATTTTTGTTTTTAAAAGTTGTCAGAGATTGTTGTTGAAATGCCCACGTTTTTGCTTTTAAAAGTTGGCAAAGATTGTTGTTGAAATGCCCACAATTTTTTCTTTTAAAATGAGACTGAGATTGCTATTTAAATGCCCACGATTTTGTTTTTAAATGAGACTAAGATTGTTGTTTAAATGCCCACGATTTTTCTTTTAAAATGAGACCGAAATTGTTGTTTAAATGTCCACGTTTTTCCTATTAAATGTCACTGAATTTGATGTAAATAACCACTAATTCTTCCCCAGACCGTTTATCCTACCTGTGCTTTTGACCAATAGACCATTGTTTTATTCCATAATTTACAACGCCTTCCCCAGTAAATTACCACGAAGATACCTTATTTCAGCGTGTTGTTGATTGGACCACGAATTTTGCTTTAGATGATAGACTGTGTTTGTTGCTGGTATGACCACGTTTTGGACTGCGATTTTGCCTTTATATAAATGATAGCAAAAGTAAATTCCTTCTGGCATGTTTTTTTCCACGATAAAATTTTCTCTTTTATAATCAGAAGTTTATAAAAAATTTACAAAAAACATAGATTTCAGCGGCCATCTATGAAGAAAAGCTTGTTACAGCACGCTGCCCTGTGGATAAAACTCAAATGGAAGCACTCGGCCTGTCAAAGATAAACCTCAATACGCAGTCTAAAAAGCTCTGTTACATGTGTTCACAGTTGGATAAGTTGCAGCAGACACCCTGTTATATATCCAGATTGGACTTCCTCAGATTATTAAAATCTATAATATAGATGCATCGATCTCGCCCAATCTCTGTTGCAAAATACTGCAAAGCTGTTCCAGAAACTAGTGATCATGACTTGTACTCATATGGAAGTACATGGCCTGTCAAAGATAAACCACAGTACGCAGATCTAATATGCTCTGTTACCTATTTTCACAGGTGGAAAAGATTGTTTGCAGCAGACAGCCTGTTATAAATCCAGATTGGACTTCCTCCATTTTTTAAAATATAATAAAGATTCATTGATCAAGCCCAGGATTTTGATGCAAAATACAGAAGAGTTGTTCCAGAAACTTGTGTTCATGACCTATTGTATTCAACATCAGATTTTGATGTGAGTTGAGAGGCCCTCATGTCCATCCTCCCATCTGGTGAAGGTTATGAGACCGCGGGGCTGGGATAAGGCCTTTTTCGAAAGGTGGTCCGCAATGACATTTTCTTCCCTGTAGATGTGAGATGCGGAAAGATTTCTGATGAGTTTTTTTGCTTCAATGGTTCTCGATTGCCAGCATTCTAGGGCGGCTGATCGGAGTGTTGCTTTATCATTTATCCAGTCGATTATGACTCTTGAGTCTCCGAGAAGATGCAAATCTTGTATGCTCATCCTTTGTGCCAGGCTAAGGGAAGCCCATGCCCCCAGAAGTTCAGCTTTTGTGTTGGTGCCTTGACCGCCATTGAGAGTCCATCTGTATTGAGTGTGAGAATTAATGATAAAGTGGCCTCCCGCCCCGCAAAGAGATCCATCTACTTTTGCTGCACCATCGAACCAGGCTATGTCTTTGTCATAGGGAAGAGTTTTAGAAGATCTGCGGAGCTTTGTCCTTATGGCATGTTGCACAACGATGATGCTTATATATGAATGATGGCAATGTAAAATTTCTTTTTGGCATGTTTGCACCACGATTTTTGCTCATAGGTTAAATGATAGAAATGTAGTTTTTATTCTGGTGCGTTTTGCCCAACGATTTTCCCTTTTAAGTGTTGAAAGCTATGCAAATCCCTTCCGGTGTGGTTGTACTACGTTTGCCTAAATTTTTATTGACAGCGATGTGATTCCTTTATATCCTATCTCAATTCTGCCTATCTCATCTCTGAATGATATCAAATACTACTGTTGACTTAGCGATTTTACTTTTACCTTTGAGTTTTACTTTTATCTGGCAGTAAATTCTCATTTAATATTTAAGGCAGTAAATCTTATTAAGTGCATCTGGCAGTAAATTCTCATATAATATTTAAGGCAGTAAATCTTATTATGTGCATTCGCAGTAATTCTCATTTAATATTTAAGGCAGTAATTATTATTAAGTGCATCTGGTGGTAAATTCTCATTTAATATTTAAGGCAGTAAATCTTATTAAGTGCATTAGCAGTAATTCTCATTTAATGTTTAAGGTAGTAATTCTTATTAAGTGCATCTGGCAGTGAATTCTCATTTAATATTTAAGGCAATAAATCTTATTAAGTGCATTGGCAGTAATTCTCATTTAATATTTAAGGCAGTAATTCTTATTAAGTGCATCTGGCAGTAAATTCTCATTTAATATTGAAGGCGGTGAATCTTATTAAATGCATACGGCAGTAAATCTAATTATATGGTTATGGCATTAGTTTTTCATTGATTGAATATGGATTTAATGGCAGTGTCACTTCTTAGCAGAGTCTTTTTAATGTTTATAGACAACTGTCATTGGGGTCGACTAGTATAGATAGACAGCAGGATGTAAATTAAGGTGTTGATAAGCGTTTCATTGTAGCATTCCTCATTGAAATGGTTAAGGTTGTCATATGATGTCTTTTCTAGTAAGATGTAAGTTGGGATTAATTTAGAATTGCCCCAAATTAATTAGAACTTAATGATTAAATGAGTTTGGTAAGTCTTGACTAAAGGTAAGTTACACTTGCTAAGTTAGAGTGCATTTAATGATAAAATTTAAATTTGTAATTATCCACATCAGACTAGATGAATGGGTTGGGTTGTTGCGTGGTCATTTAACATCTTGTGTTTTATTGTTGGCATCATCTTGCGTCTTGACGACCCACTGTTTGGGGTGTGGGTGTAGTCTCCTTGTCTGTTGTTTCTTCCTAGCGCGTCAGATTTATCTAGAGACCTTGGTCCTAATAGGATGTGTTGTACCAAAATTATTGACGCATTTTTCACCTGGGGACGACATGATTCCTGATGAGGGGATCATGGCACACCCTTTTGGGTAGCAGCAATCAAGAACTTGGCTGGATTGGGTGTGTTATGTGCGAGTGTTGACAAGTGTTGTAAGTAGCTTTAGGCACATGGTTGGAATGCCTTCACGCATTTGGTTCGCGCACCTTAAGGTTCTAGTCTTTTCATCCTTGGTCATTATGTCGAGAGGGGGATGTTGTCCCTTAGCTTGTAGGCGTGCCTTGTTGTATCGGGCAGGTAGTCTTTCCTCCTTATTGTTCTACGCATGTTTCGCCCAATTTCCCTTATGGACATGTGTGGTGTCATAGTTGCCTATTGCCTGGACTATGTTCTTGTGTTCCTTGTCAATGGTGTGGTTAATTGTTGTCGTCGTCGCCTTCTTGCCTAAAAAAAAAAAAAATTGCACTTCTACTTCGCTTGTAGTTGTAACGAAGGGGTTGTTACATATGCGCATCAATCATAGGCTTAGGAGGAAAGCAGGGTACTACCAGTCGAGTGGCATGAAACCTCTCAAAAAAATAATGTAAATAACTTTGACATGAATGGGAAGAATAGCCTCCCATAAAAAATGACATGACAACGATCCAATGCAAAAAAACATTGTCTCAAAAAATTGTTCGACCACCTAATCAATTGGGGCCTCTACACTAAACTATATACATAATACACCTAAGGGAAACTAATTCTCTTCTAATCAGAGGAAGAGTGTGACAGTGCCAAGAGAATAAGAGACGAGCACTTAACCTCCTCTACACCAAATGAATCTATCCACATCTGACCACCAGTAACCTAGAATCTTGAAGTGGAAACAATGTCCATCCTAACATATCTCTGCACATCTGTCAACTGGCTCTCTCCTGCAATGCCAAGCAGTAGATAAGGGAATCGGGGAAAAACCTCCCCCCTCCTAGAAAACGCATTAAAAAAATAAATATCCTCATATGTGGGTTAATACCACAGATTGAGACCAGCCTTGAATGCATGTTGATCATAATCCCAACAATGAATCAATTGTCGTAAAAATGGATGGTTCCCCCTTAGGGATGTAGCCTCTTCTTAAAACTTAAGGAGGAAAATGGTCCTCAAAAGGGAACGTGTATAACATGTAATAGGACAAGGGATCCTCTCCCTCTCCCTATCTCGAGCTTTCCACTCACTTACAAAAATCTATCTGTCGATTGACTATTGTTTTTGTTTCTCCTCCTATCATCGTTGTCATCTATGATTCACATACAAATATTTTTAGGAACATATATATAGAGAAAAAAAAATGAAATTATAAAACACATACATATATAACAATTTTGAATTTATAAAAAACTCAAATTTATTTATGTTTGCAAAAAACATTTGTAAAAGTAATCGATGTACCAATAATAGACAATAATCACTACTACCGGTGCACTATATCATAACCAAAGAACCTTTATGCGGTGTTGTTGGTCTAATGCACTGGTGCTCCATGGTTATTGAAGAACTGTAACATATTTTAGTGGTGTGTTATGTACTATAATGCACTAGGAATGGGGTGGCCAACGAAATGAACCACTATGCCATTTTATCTATCTTATGTGTTAGGAAATGCGGCTAGTTCTATGTAAAACACTAGTGCTCCTTGATGCTTGAAGCCCTGGTATGTATTTAGCGATGCGATGATATGCACGACACTGGTCATGGGGCATTTTGTATGACACATCGATATGATAATTATCAAATGTTTGGCATGGTGTCGTGCTATGCACGACACCGATGCATTTAATATATTGGGACACACTACTTTGTTAATTTTTTTAATTTGGAAACTAGATGGTGAGGTTGGTTATATGGAATGCACCTTCTCTTCATGTTCCTTGGAGAACCAACATTTATTTAGTGGTTCATTTTTTTTAGGAAGCATTGGTACCGAGGTATTCTATAATATGCACTTCTATGACAAATTGTTAAATATTTGTCTTGGTGTTTTGTTGTGCATAACACAGGTGCGTTTTGTGGACTTTGACGCACCACTACACTTAATTTTTTATGTTGGAAATTGGGCGGTGAGGTTGGTTAAAGGTAAAGAACTGACGCTCCATTTCTCTTGGAGCACCAATGGATTTTGAGAAGTGTGTTGTATTTTATGAGACATCAGTAATGGGGTGTCCCAAAATATGTACCGCTATGCTAAATTGTTAAATATCTAGCCCAGTGTCATGTTGTGCACTGCACCGATACGTTTGGTGGACTCTGGTGCACCGCTAGGTTAAATTTTTTATGTTGTAAATAAGTGGTGTGATTGGTTAATGTGAACACACCGGTGCTACCATTTTCTTGGAGTGTCGGTATTTTTTTTAGCAATGCATTGTGTTTTATAATGTGTCAATAACAGGGTGTCTAGGAAGACTCATTGTTATGCTTATTTTTCCAAATTTGGCATAGTGTCATTATGTAAATGGAACTGTTGAATTTTTTATAGTGGTTGCACCACAATAAGTGCTACTTGTGTATTTATAGGATGCATTGGCTTGCGGCATGAGCCGAAGCATTCAAGTGCACCATGAAGAATTTAAAAGAAAAATCAAAAGACGGTCAAATTCCAAGCCATTTTCAAATTGTAATTCAATGAAAATGCAAATAAGAAGGTAATAAACAATTTACCTGGGCTCTTATTTCTTGAGGAGGCATGGTTCCACCATATAGAAGAAATTAAAATCCATGGTATTTTCCAAATTTTGGAAATGTGTGGGGTCTAGGAATAAGAGATCCATCCTCAATGAATTGAGTCCTCAGTGCCAAAATTTGGTGGCATTGGCTCAAAAATCCCACAGATCTATGGGCTAAGTTATGGAGGAAGAAATATGCCTTTAACAYGGCAGAGAACAATCTGATTCGCTGGAATGGAGATAACACGGGATCCCTGATATGGACAGCGGCCAAGCAAAACAGGCAGCTAGTCACGCAGCATGCATTTTGGGAGATAGGCAATGGGAAAACAACATTATTCTGGCAAGATTCCTGGCAGCAATGGCCTGCCTTGAATGCTAAGGACTGGTCAAATGACATCTGCGCCCAAGCTACGGGTGCGGGCCTAAAAAAGGTGGCGGATTACTGGCAAAGTAATCACGATGAGGGCACATGGCGCTGCTGGCATCTAGATCGTGAACGAATTAACTTGGCTCAGCATATAGATGTGGCACCCCTTCAAGACGCATTGGCAAAGAGGAAAATTCCCATACGAGTAGGTGAAGATATACTACGGTGGGGGTACAGACCACAAGGCTCCTACACCACACAGGAAGCCTATCAACTCAAGACCAAGACAAACCGCACCGCAGACATGGAGATTTGGGGAAAAATTTGGAATCTGAAGCATTAGCCAAAAATCACCCTTTTCCTCTGGCTAGTCTTGCACGCAAGCATTCTCACCTGGGATAATCTGCTAAAGCGGGGGTTCACTGGACCTTCTATATGCACCCTCTGTGGAAAGGCGGAGGAAACTATGAATCACCTACTCAATACTTGCCAGTACACAGCACAAGTCTGGGATCAAGTAGCAATAGTCATGCGCACTTCGGACCGGCTCAGAGATAGCGTCATTGAAACTCTCATCAACTGGAGGGACCAACCTTATAGCTCTCCCTTTCTCAACAAGGTTTGGCAACTCTTACCTGGCTTTGTCCTCTGGCAAGTATGGAAAGAAAGAAATAGAAGAATCTTCAGAAATCAGGCCAATCAATGGAGTCTCTGCTGGGATCTTGTCCAACGCAATATTTTGGAAACTCTTTGCCTTAAACCTTGGTCAGAGGCTGACTTAGCCTGCTCTCCCGCCGAGTTCCCCATCCTTCGGCACTGGACCCCTCCTCCCCCCTCTCAGTTGTCCTCACCCTCCCGTTCCCCTTCCCCCTTGAATAGCCCGTCCCACTGGTCTCCCCCCCCCCATTGATTTCCTCAAACTCAACTTTGACGGCGCTTCAAAGGGAAACCCAGGAGATGCAGGGTATGGAGTCGTCTTTCGCAATCATCTTGGACATATCATTGCCATAGGAGCCGGCCCCCTTGGGCATTCCACGAATAATGCAACAGAACTTTGGGCCCTCATCAACGGTTTGCAAATGGCCTCTCAGAACAACTACACTAAACTCATCGTCGAAGGGGACTCTCAAGTCATCATTGGCCTGCTGAGAAGAATCCTCCATGGAGCCAACCCGGACAACATCTCGCCAAGTTGGAGACTCACTTATGGTCTGCAGCTCATTGTAGGAATGTTGCACTCACAACAGGTGATTATTCCCACCCATATCCGAAGGAAGGCGAATCAGATAGCGGACGAACTGGCCAATGTGGGCATTGAGTGGAGAGGACCAGATCTCCGCTGCTATTCAGCCCAGAACCCTGATCATCCTATCCTCCAGCAATGTATTCGCAAAGCTGGTTCTGTGGACGCCTCCCCAGATGGGGTGTTAGTGGAGTCCCCGTGGCGAGGGGAGAGACCGGACACGATGCAAGGAAGCACGGAGCCACGTGACCGGCCCGTGCTGCAGTACAGTGCCGACCTGGGGAATTAATGGCGTTTAAATTGGACGCGATGGTCTGCGTAAGGGGCATTAACGCCACCCCTTGTCCCTCTGCACTATGTATTATGGCTTGGCTTGTGATTTTCGGCATTACACCAGGCTTGCGAACTGAAGGGCTCCTCCCTTCACGGAGCAAGTGCAACCAGGCATGACCTAGCACATTCGCCATTGTCTATCTGCAACTCTGGTTTGTCCCTGGCCAAACCGGCTCTCCTGCATCCATGAAAGAGCGAATTAGAGGTAAGCCAAAGCGGGGCTCCCCTTGGAAGCCCCGCAGACCTCCTGCCTCGCTTTCAGCCTCCCCGATGACTGGCTCTTCCTTACACCCCCAGTCTTCGTCCCCTACTGCCTCCCCTCCACCTGCGTAGTCAGTTCGTCGTCGCTCTGCAGCCACCCCGCCACAAAACCCGTCTCTGCTCCTACACTCCATGGCCACCCTCCCGCAAGCGTCGCCTCCATCTCAACGCTGTCCTCAGGATCCCCGTATGCAATTCGTCGCGACCATGTCCTTCCCTGCATCCTCGAGCACCTAGAGAAGTGCACTACTGGCTTTTGCAGACTCCAAGCGACTGAGTCTCCACATCGCGACTCAACTCGATGGCGAGCACTTTAGGGAACGCTTGGGCATCTTGTATGATCTAGTTTTCGAGCTCCGAAGGGAGGTGGCGGACCTCAAGTTTCGTTTGCAGGCCACCGAAGACAATGTGGCCTCCTTCTTACATATCCTCTCGGACATGCACTCGAAGCTCTCCTCGGACCCCTCGGGCACTCCTATGGGGGAGGCACTTGACGCTGATATGGATGACATGCTGCGACAGGTAGCAACGAGGAAGAGAACAACAGAACAAAGCGACCCAGTGGAGAACAAGGAGCGTGAAGCGACCAAGGAGCACTGTGGGGACGATCAGCCGATCAACACTAATGCAGAACCGTGGGCAGAAGAACTCCGTGCCACGTGGTTTGGATTTTCGCCAGGTGTTTAGTTCTCTTTTGTTATGCTTCCAATTTCATAGGTTTTCAGACTAGTAGGCTTATAGGATGGACTTTCTGTGTTTTGCTGCATCAGCAACTGTCTCAGACATCTGAATGGTGGCTGGTTGGACTGGTTTCCCCTCTGTTGGGGAAGTCCAGTAATTTCAGCCAGTTTCATTTTGTATTTTGGAAACATTTTCTGCTATAGCAGGCACCATATATATAATATATACTTCTTACTTAAAAAAAAAAAATTGGAAATGTGTGGAATCTACTTGTGGAGCTATCGAACTAAATGTGGATCATCACAAATGGGACAACCTTGGAAGGAGACTGAGCACGGGTTCTTGTATGATAATTTGGAGGGAAAAAATGAGGTGTAATATTGAAAATCAATTTGGTATTTTTTTTTTTAATTTTATACTACATCGATGCACGAGACGACAATGATATGCATTGCGTCATCATGTGTACGCGCACTGGGTGCATTGTTCGATTCTTGTATTTTTTTGTTTAAAATTGATAAAAGTGAACCTTATTAGTTTATCACCGGGGAATTAGTTTTATGTGTATATCAGAGCATATAAACATTATAGGTGCACTGGTAAAAAAACCTCTGTAAAAGTCTCTGATCACCTTCCTTCGCTAACAACCTCTGCTATAAACAAAGAAGAGATAATTTTTTTGAGGAGTTTATATAAAAACCTCCGCTACAAGGTGTTCTCCTTGTAGTGTAACCACTTCCTACCGAAATTGTATCCTCAATAAAATGGAGAAACCGATTTGTAAAGGAGCACCTGCATATGTGGCACAATGTCATCAAATGGAGATACTAGCATTAGGATTAATTTTCTCTGAGCTTCCAAAGATATAAGAACTAATCCAAAAGAATAAAAGGGTATTCCAAGACCTATCGATGGAGATGCCAACAAAAAATGAAATTGAACACATGATCCAAGTAAAAACAGACTTGACAGTTGTCAATGTTAAGCCACATATACATTCACATCACCACAAAACATAAACATAAATACTAATTCAAGATCCGTCGAGATGTAGAGTTACTACAAAAAGAATAAGTCTTTATGTGGCCCTAAAGATTCTAATTCAAAATAAGAGTGGATATTTCAGGATATGTGTATAGATTACCAAGGATTAAACAAGTTAATGATAAAGAACAAATTCCTCATTCAATTCATAAATAAAATGTTGCACAAACTTCATGGAGACGAAACTTTTCAAAATTCAATTTAAGTTCAAGATATTATCAACTTCGGATGATATCGGAAGATGTTGTAAAACCACCTACAAAACTCACAAAGGACATTATGAGATCATGTCATTTGAATAACTAACACTTGTCACCTTTCAAGTAATATAAATGAACTTTTCTAGCGCTATCTAAGGAAGTTTGTACAAGTATTTTTTTATCACATCCTTGTATACAGAAAAACATGGAAAACATCTTGAGCACCTACGATAGGTATTATCTATTTTAGAGGAAAATCATTTTTATGCAAAAATGTCAAAATGCACATTTGGTAAGAAAGAAGTAGAATACCTTGGTCATATTATCTTGAAGGAAGGAGTCAAAATAGATATCCAAACAAAATTAGGGAAATAACAAAATGGCCAATGCCCAAGCACATATCCAAATTGAGAGAATGTTTAGGCTTAAAAAGGTATTATCAAAGGTTTATAAAGAACTATACTCATTTAGCAACACCACTCTCAAACCTATTAAAGAAAAATTCATTTCAATGGAATAACAAAGTCAAAGAGTGTTTTGAATCTTTGAAGAAAATTGTGTCTTTGACACTGGTGTTAACAACCTTTGATTTTACAAAATATTTTATCATGGACTGTAATTCTTTCAGGTTCAAATTCGAGGTGGTATTAATGGAAGGTCATCCAATAAAATTTGAGAGTCAAAATCTAAATAGAAGAGAGAGTTTATGTAGTGTACTTAACACCAAAAATTCACATAAAATATAGTGCAAAACCCAAGAACACAAGAGAAAAAAGAGATAAACCCTAAAAAATAGAGAGCTATGTTCACTTGTCTCTTCAAGCGGGCAACCTCTAAGAGAAATTCTCCAAATACAATAACAATTCTTGACAAAACATTACATAACCTTCTACTCAATATATAACTATTCATATATAATCTTAACTACCTATGGGCCCTTTATAATGAGGGTTGACCAACTAATTTGGGCCTTATTAATAAAAAGGACCCTTTTTTACAATGAATGACTATTAACTAACTATTTAATGGGCCTAATTCAAGGAAAGTGGCCTCATACATTAATAAAGTATCTAAGGGGGTTAGGGTATGACCCTAACATGCCACCCCCCTTCAAAAGAAGCATTGTCCTTAGGGTTGAAGGTGTGGAAATTGTTGTAGAATCATTGTCAGTTTCCATGTGGCATCTTATGGTTGCATATCTTTCCACTATATCAATACTTATTGATCGTGCATCGACGCAATTGAAACTCTCTAATATCCAATATTTCTTCTGGTTGGAGCCAAATGGAACCTTCTTCATCAACTTATGGTAGGTTGGTTTTCACTTTGAAATTATATCCCACAACCTTCTTCAAACAATACACATGAAGACTATATGAATCTTGGAGTGGGTTGGGAGAGCCATCTTGTAGGCGACTTGACCAATGTGTTGTATGATCTGATAGGGACCGTAGAACTTGGGAGATAACTTATGGGGGACTTTCTCTTGGAGTGATATATGTTATAAGGATGTAGGTAAAGGAAAACTTGATCTCCTTCATTAAAATAATGTTCAAATCTATGTCGATCAACTTGTTGTTTCATTCAATTTTGTGCCATAACCAAGTTTTCCTCGAGGATATGGATAATGGCTTCTCTAGTGTGAAGCATTCTATCTACTACATGAACTTTGGAGGTTCTTGGTACATAGGATTCCATTAATAAGGTTTTGGGGCATAAACATCTTCATATGGTGTCATTTTGGTGGCTCCATGATAAGTGGTGTTGTACCACCGTTTGGAAAGGGGAAGCCATTGTGCCCATTGGTGTGGATTTTTGAAATAAAAGCATCTCAAATAGACTTTTAGGCACTTGTTGACCACTTACATTTGACCATAATTTTGAGGATGATATGCAGTACTCATATTTAGTTGTATACCTTTAATTTTAAATAGCTCCTACCAAAATTCGTCGATGAATGTGGGGTCTCGATCCAAGACAATGGAAGTGGGCATACCATGTAGCTTAAATATTTGATCCATGAAGGCATGTGCAATCGAGGAATGAGTGAAAGGATGAGCTGGGGGAAAAAAATGAGTAGATTTTGAAAGACAATCAGCAACCACCATGATGACTGATTTGTTTCCCGCTTTTGGGAGTCCCACAAAAAAATCCATTGAATTTTATGTCCAAATCTATGTTTGGATTGGTAGTGGTTGCAATGCCTCTTGTATCTGTTGGATTACTGAGAAGGGGGGTGAATTAGTAATAGAGAAATTCATTCTTTTTTAACCATATAATTAAAGTGTTATATCAATGAAGCATTATCATCCAATAACTGCAGAGTAAATAAGCAATGAACAAATGAACAATCATACACATACATAGTACACCAGTGTTTTACGTGGAAACCCAAATCGGGAGAAAACCACGAAATATTTTTTCTTATATGTCTTGAAGAATTACATTCATTGGAAGCACCAACTTCCTTTGTTTTCCAGCTGCAACTAGAAGGAGGCTTGAACCCCCTACTTTCTCAGGATACAACCTGAAGGAAGCTCCAACTCCCCAATTCTCTGGCTATAACCAGAAGGAGGCTACAACCCCCTATGTTCTCCAGCTACAACCGGAGGGTAGATACAACCACATGTCCTTGCCCCGTCCAACCACCTTGAAGTAGAAATATAATGATGGAACCACTGTCAAACTATCGTTGTGATATATATCGTTGTAAACCTGTACCAATAAATCTAAACCATGCATCGACCTGTACCATAAACAAGTGCATCAACCATGCACCAACCTGTACCAAACAACCTATAATCAACCTGTACCATAAACAAGTGCATCCAACCATGTACCAAGTATGTACCAATCATGTGTCAACTAATCATCGACTATGACTCATCAATATGTACCAACATCATCAACTATACACCTCATGTATGTGCCAACTCATCAACTACTTGTCTAAACCATGTACTCAACATGTACCTCAACCAAAAGCCCTCATAAATTTCATCATCCAAAACTAATTTGTAGCTCTATAATAGACCTGGTGTATATGATCAAATTCCTGCAAACCTTCCTTAACTTTAACAACAAGAGACTAGCATTTTCATCGAACTTTTCTTTAGTCTCACATGCCTAGTTTTGGATTAGTCAACAACCCTAACTTGAAGTAATCATAACTTTGAAAATGTAATATATAAATATCTGAATCTGATACACAATGTTCTTCAGTGTGTTTTATGCAATTCCTCCAGGTGTCACTACTTGGAACCTCTCATAAAAGGACTTATAGAAAAAATGGCATACCTTGCTGAATTCTGAATTATTCTAGAGAGCAACCTTGTAGAGCATTCCCCACACGAAATGTTTGTTGAATTGATCTGAAATTGTTACAAAGCATACTCTAGACTGTACCCTAACCAAAACATTTGGTCTCACTAAATTTGTATCTGTTATGAAGAAGTTATGACGTTTTTAATCGAAACACTTGTTTTTGACTAGTTTCAGGACTAGCCACAAACCCTATTTTCCATAGAGTGTAACTCCCAAAATACAACGAATCACAAGTTGAATTTTTTACCAAATATACTTGGATATGTTTTCTCAATGTCATAGCAATTTCATGGTCTGAATCATTATATAAAAAAAATTATAGTGAAAATGGTGAGATGACCTATAAATAACATACCTTAGAAAGCACCATCAAAAGAATTTATCCTTCCTTGCATTTCGGCCTTCTTTTCTTCACCTTCCATCCAAATTTCAGCTTATATATCCTTGGTTAACTTAGACACCTATAGATATTAAATATGCTCAAGTGTATCTAAAATGAGAGAGCCTTGCCTCTAATTTATACTCTCCAAGTAGCTTCCTTAAAAACTTCTTCTAGGTCACTTAGCCCCACTTTCCTTATTTTAGGGTTAACCCACTTCTAATTTCTCCATTAAATTTATTATTGAAATAATTTATTTTTTATTCACTTTGAATTATAAGGCATTCATTACTTCACTTTATTATTTACCTTTTAAAATCTCTTAAACCACTTTGACTACTTTGACCTTTTGGGGCTTCTAGATGACATATGAGGGTCCTCCAACTTCGTAAGGCCATAACTCTCAAACCGCGAGGAGTTATGTGTCATTCCACATACCACCAGAAATGGAATGACATGTACTATCCATATAGAATATTATTATCTAAAAATATATCATAAATCATATTGTTACCCATCAAACAAACTTGGGTCCATTACCCAAACCTGGGGTCTCCAACTTCTCATAGCCATAACTCTCTAACCGTGACAAGTTATGTTACATTACACATACCACTAGAAATGGAATGACAAGCACTATCTATCTAGGATATTTTCCCTAAAAAATCCATTGTCCTTCATATCATTATTCTATAATTAATCATGGGTTCTCTTACTCCACAAAACGTCTTCCCTTGAGGGATTTCACCATAAGGGGACCACTTTGGAGTTCATCCATATTTACTTCTTATCAACTATGAAAAAAAAATAATGAGTCATATTTACATCAAATAATATTGGGTCCATTACCCAAACCTTTTTGCTACGGGGATTTCTTCAAGGGCTGACATCAATGACAACCAACCTTAATCAACAATATCCCCCTTTGGCATCGATGGCAACACTATGATGTAATACTGAAACCATATCACTCATGCTCCCCCTGGAACCATGCCTTTGTCCTCTGCATCTGATAAATTTGCTCCACCTAGAACCATGCCTTTGTCCTCTGCATCTGATAAATCTCTCCCCCTTTGTCATCAATGGCAAAGGTATCTTTCCATCCGGGGTTGCTCCCCCTGACTAAAATGTCCTCTTATGGTGCTTCCTCGTGTACATATAAGACATATAAGATAATCATTCAAAAATCATTCATTTTGGAGTAGAAATAACTCCAAGTCTTTGGCAATTCCTGTGGAAGTGGTTCTGTAAAGATGTCTGCCACTTGTTCTTTTGTGCCAACATACTCAACACTGATGTTCTTTTCTGCAACCTGTTCCCGTAGAAAGTGATACTTGATGGGAATGTGCTTCATCTTGGAGTGCATCACCGGTTTTTTTGAGATAATGATGGCACTTGTATTATCACAATATATTAGAATGGGCTCATCATACTCAACATGTATATCTGTCAAAGTTTGCTTCATCCAAAGAACCTGTGTACAACATGTTGCTACTGCAATATACTCTGCTTCGGCTGTAGATAGAGATACTGGTGATTGTTTCTTTCTCAACCATGATATTAAACACTCAGCCAAGTAGAACGTTTCTCCACTGGTGCTTCGTCGATCATCAATACGACTTTCCCAATCTGCGTCTGTGTAGGCAATTAGTGAGAGATCCTTTCCTTTTGGATACCATAGCCCAAACTCTTATGTTCACTGCTAATACATGTGATTCCTTTGGTGCTTCTTGAAATCGTGCCACCTATCCAACTGCTTGCATTACATCTGATCTGGATAGGGATGATTTTAGGGGCTAAATTTCGCTCATGGGCTAATTTTCCATGGTTTTTCCCAAAAAAAGATTCGCTATTCTAAAAATTATTCTCCCAAATTCGATAGGATAAAATTATTTTATGTTAAAAATCACCAAAATTTTATACAAACTATATAAAATCCTTAGAAATTTGAATATTTAAAAAAAAATATCACCGAACATTTTATAGTTGGCATATGAAGGATTAGTAAGATTCTCCAAAGTTTCTACATTTTAAAATAAATTTCCATCCTTAAAATCATCCCTGGATCTGGATGTTGTCACATACAATAGGTTTCCAATCATTGACCTGTATTACCTTTGATCTATAGACTTTGAATCATCATCTTTGCTCAACTTGCAACTGGTTTTCATGGGAGTGACAATTGGTTTGCAATCTTCCATTCCGAACCTCTTTAGCATTTCTCTGATATACTTAGTTTGAGAAATAAAAATTCCTTGGTTGCTTTGACGTATCTGAAGTCCGAGAAAGAAGGATAGTTCTCCAAGTAGCGACATTTCAAATTCTTTCTGCATATCTTTTGCAAATTTCTGGCTTAACCTGTCATCATCACTACCAAAAATAATATCATCAACATAAATTTCAATTAATAAAATATTACCTTGACTTA
>ML779928.1:167104-189829 GCA_009831015.1 Picea engelmannii | reverse complement strand
ATTTTGTATTCACTTTGAATTATAATACACTCATTACTTCACTTTATTATTTACCTTTTAAAATCTTTTAAACCACTTTGACTACTTTGACCTTTTGGGGCTTCTAGATGACATATGAGGGTCCTCCAACTTCGTAAGGCCATGACTCTCAAACCGTGAGAAGTTATGTGATGTTCCACATACCACCAAAAATGGAATGACATGTACTATCCATATAGAATAGTATTACCTGAAAATATATCATAAATCATACTATTACCCATCAAACAAACTTGGGTCCATTACCCAAACCTGGGGTCTCCAACTTCTCATGGCCATAACTCTCTAACGATGAGGAGTTATGTGACGTTCCACATACCACCGAAAATGGCATGACAAACACTATCCATCTAGGACATTTTCCCTGACAAATTCACTATCTTTCATCTCATTATTCCACAATTAAGAATGGGTTCTCTTACTCCGCAAAGCATCTTCCTATGAGGGCTTTCACCATAAGGGGACCACTTTGGAGTTCATCCATATTTACTTCTTATCAACCATGAAAAAACAATAATGAGTCATATTTACATCAAACAATATTGGGTCCATTACCTAGATCTTTGTGCTACGGGGCTTTCTTCAAGGGTTGACATCAATGACAACCAACCTTAATCAACAGTATCTTCATCGTCTCTCCCTATTTTCTTTGTCAAGCATCACAACCTACTACAAATTCTTGGATATATGTTTTCATTCCATTCCAAAAGAATGAACACTTAATTCTTCCATATATTTTATAAAATCCAAAGTGACTAGCTCTCGATGATGAATGTAGCTCTTTTAAGACTCGTTGTTTTAGGGATGAATATTTTTCCAGAACAATGCACCCTTTATACCACAATGTATATTATTTCCATGTATAAATTTTAGGTGGATTGGGATCTACTTGAAGTTGTTGGATGAGTTTCCTTAGAGTGTTTCTTGCTAGCCATTCCTTGCGGGAATCCTCAAGCCATCGTAGACTTGGTAATGATAAAGCAAGGAGTGACCCATCCTCCTCGAATTGTATGGATAAAGCATCAATCACAACATTCTCTTTACCATTATTATATATGATCTCATAATTATACCACAACATCGTGGTGACCCCTTTATGTTTCTCAAGTGAAGACAATTGTTGTTCAAGCAAGTACTTTAGGTTGTGATGGTCAATCTTGATCAGAAAATGTCTCTCTATGAGATATGGGCACCAAGTCTGCATTGCATGAAGGATAGCCATCATTTCCTTCTCATATGTGGTTTTTCTAAAATTTCGGTCATGCAATTGTTTACTGGTGAATACCAAGGGGCATCCTTCTTGCATCAATAATGCTTTGAGACCTCTCCCTTAAGCATCACATTCCAAGAAAAAAATATTATTAAATTCAAATATTGTTAATACTATAGTAGTGAACATGTCATCATTTAAATCAGTGAAGGCCTATGTTTTTACCTCTAATCCAGGTGGATATCGGTGGCCACCCACATTTTCCAACTAGCTCAAAACAATTTTCTGGCAATTTTGGTAATTTACTTTTTTTTAGGAGTTTTAAACTTCTAGGGCCATTTTGAGGGCCTAAATGAAGGTTTTTTGGGATCGATCTTCTCACTAATAGCCAAAGGCTCTAATTGATCCCCCAAAATGAATATCCTCGACAATACCTTTCCAATGAGCTATCGTGCACCCCAAACAGAGATCGTATGCCAAAGTTACGCCCCCAGGAAGTTGATACACCAAACTACCCAAAACAAGGTCCACAAAACTGTTGGCTTTTCATCTTCCGAGGTTAGGGTTTTGGATTTTATTTATGATAAAAATGCCTTTGGAGCCTCATTGTAAAATCATCTTCTTGTTAATGCAAGTAGAGGACACATATCTTCTCAGAGATAAGCTACCACCATTCTAGCGAGTCTTTCACTCTATATTTTTGCAGTGTTTGTACATTTTCGCTCATTAATAGAAAATTGTGTATTACTATATATCTGTGTTTATGGATTCATATCTGATACATTTCTATTATATTATTGAATATCTGAGATATCTTTGTACATTTCTTTATTATATCTCCTCTCTCATTTCGTGCCAAAAATAATCTAGATCAGTGGTATCAGAGCAGGCTGCTCTTGATCATTTTTTTTAGTGCATGTCCCCGATGAGGTCTGATTATAGCAAGTTGGGTCTTGAGCTTGTCTCTCTTGAATAAAATTTCTCTTGCATTCCCAAGAAACCCTCCATGGCGGAAGAAAAGAAAAATGACGGAGCAGACGATTCTATCAATTTGTTGCTTGAGGAAGGTCTCACGCGAAAGAGGGACGAAATGATGGATAATTTTTCCCACATCCTTCAACGCCTGTCGATAGAAACATGCGCATATTCATCAAACAACCACTTTGGAATCAACTCTCCTTTCAAGGTACAAGTTAATTTTGATATTCCCGTATTTGAAGGTTAGATAGATGTGGATGCCCTAGACAAATGGTTAAATCTGCTAGAAGGTTATTTCTTTGTTCACCATTTTTTTGATAGGGAAAAGATCACCTTCACACTCTTTAAATCTCTCTCCCATGTCAAACATTGGTGGGAAACTTATTGGGAGAAAATTTCTATAGAAGAGTTTGGAATATATGGGGTTGATCCCACTTGGGATTCTTTTGTGGACGCGGTAAAGGAACAATATTACCCTGTTGGCAACTATGAGGACCAATATATGAGATGGACCACACTGCGACAAGAGAGGGGCTAAGCAGTTCCAGAGTTCACCAATACCTTCCATACCTTGTGCACTAATTTGGGTATCAAAGACTCTAAATGAAATTTGTTTCTGAAATATCGTGGGGCTCTACACAGATACATCCAAACTGAAATGGATTTTCTAGACATCTCATCACTTGGTGCTGCTTATCGATATGTTGTTAAAATCGAGAAAACATTTAAGCACCGGAACAAATGGGAGTTTGGGTCTGCAAATCCTCAACAACCAAAGTATGATAAAGACGGCCCTAAAAACCAGTCTCTCGAAAACCAGTCTAAGCCACAGGAAAATAATGGTCGTAGGAAGACAAAGAAGGACACTGAAAAATGGTGTGATTTCCAAAAAATCCCCTGGCACAACACTGATGAATGTCACTCAAAACATTCATTGGTGGCCGAGATCAAATACAAGGAGCCAAACCCTGATTCAGAATCTGATTCTGAAAATACTGGTAAAAGACAGATCATCGACGCAGACCCCACTGTTATTTTCATGACAGCAACAATTCAACTAGAAGAACCAAGAGATCCAGAAGAGGGAGAGCGCATTTTTCATTCATAGATGTGGGTGAAGGAGACCCCGCTGCATTTTATTGTTGATAGAAGAATCTAGAATAACCTTATCTCAACAGAGGTCGTCAAACATTTGGGATTGTTGACAACACCACACCCGCAACCATACAACACCGGGTGGCTTTGCCAGGGATGAGATCTTCGTGTCATCCAGTAGTGTCAATTGTCATATGACATCCATCCATTCAAGGACGAGTTATTATGTGATGTTTCCTCGTTGTATGTCTGTAATGTTCTCCTGGGCCAACCATATATGTGGAAGCGCCATGCTATCTATGAGTCTCGACCTCGTAGTGTCATTGTTACTCCGGGGGTCATCTCTACAGGATACCAGAGGTAGTTCCAACTACTATCCCACCTAAACAATGTCGCAAGTTAGTATCTCATACTACAAAATTCACCTTCTTCACAATTTGTTCAAAAGGTGAATAGAAGGATACTGCAACCACTACAACCTTGACCCAAGCACCTTCTATCCAAAAGAAGCAGATCGATAAGATTGCAACAAAGTGTAAAGATTCATTCTGCACACATGCATATCATGTAGCAAGACTGGTTAAAAAGTTCCAACCCTTCTAGCCACAGGTTCATGACAACCTTCAACAAGCTAGGCAACGCAACTTCTCCAACAAGGCAAGTAGCTCATCAAGATGCAGATTCAGCAAATGATTTTCCCTCTCCCCCAGGAAATCAACGCAATGGAGACCATTGATTCCTAAGGAGTGAGTGTTGATCCAGGTGGATATCAGTGGCCACCCACCTTTTCCAACTGGCTCAAAACTATTTTCTAGCAATTTTGGTAATTTACTATTTTTAGCATTTTTTAACTTCTAGGGCCATTTTGAGGGCTTAAATGAAGGTTTTTGGGGATCGAGATTCTCAATGATAGTTGAAGACTCTAATTAATCCCCCAAAATGAATCCCCTCAATGATACCTTTCCAACAAGCTATTGTGTGCCCCAAATAGAGATCGTATGCCAAAGTTACGCCCCTGGGAAGTTGATACACCAAACTACCCAAAATGGGGTCCACAAAAATGTTGGCTTTTCATCTTTCGGGGTTAGGGTTTTGGATTTTCTTTATGATAAAAATTCCTTTGGAGCCTCATTGTAAAATCAACTTCTTGTGAATGCGAGTAGCGGACACATCTTTTCTCAGAGATAAGTTGTCACCATTCTAGCGAGTCTTTCACTCTGTATTTTTATAGTCTTTGTACATTTTCGCTCATTAATAAAAAATTGTGTATTATTGTATCTCTGTGTTTATGGTTGCATCTATGATACATTTATGTTATATTATTGGATATACAAGACATCTCTATACATTTATTTATTGTATATTCACTCTCATTTCATGCCGAAAATAATCTAGATCAACCTCGCTCCAAACAAAGGCATTTTTTTTAAGGAGTGAAGTTAGGGGAGCTACTCGTACTCCCTCCTGATTTACAATGTGAGCCAAATATTCAACCTCGAAATCCCAAAAATCACAGTTGGAGAGATTAAAAAATAATTGGTTGTCTCTCAAGAGTTGTAAGTACTTATCAACATGATTTGTGTGTGATGCTAATTCGTTATTATAGACAAATATATCATTGAGTAATACTAGCACAAAATTTTATAGGAAGGGTTCAAAAATCTTGTTCATGAGCCTCTAGAAAGTGGATGGAGCATTGCAAAGGCCAAAAGGAATCACTATAAACTCATAATGACCTTCGTGTGTTTTGAAGGTTGTATTTGGGATTTTTTCCTCTTTCATTTTGATTTGGTGGTATCCAGAATATAGATCAATCTTAGTGAAAAAATTTGTTCCATGAAGTTCATCAAGGACATCACCAATAATAGGGATGGGAAATTTTTCCTTGATCTTCAACTTATTGAGAGACCGAAAATAAAGACACATGCGCCAAGTGCCTTCCTTCTTTAATACCATGACTATTGGTGATGAGTAATGCCTTATACTAGGGAGTATGACCCCTACCTCCAACAACTCGTAAATGGTCTTTTCTATTTCATTATTTTGTGCAAAACGGCATCGATAAGGACATACATTTGGTGGTTAACTTCATGGAATCAAGGGAATTCCATGGTCATGCTCTCCTGAAGAAGGGGTAAACCCTTTGATGTCTCAAAGACCTGATGATGTTTGTCAAGGACTAGCTACAAGTTTGGGTAGATTTCTTATGTCGGGTTATCCATAATGTGTATGGCATTAAATTGGGAAATAATGCCAGAGTGGAATTTCTTTAATAACTTCTCCATACAATGAGAGATAACTATTTTAGGAGAGCCTGCTTGAAGCCCTCAAAGGGTGTGTACATGACCCTCTTTGGTGAAACTCATATAGAGGTCTTTGAAATCCATGGTGATTGGTCCCAATGTGCATATCCATTCTTCCCTCAATACTGTATTGCAACCACCCATGTTGATGGAAACTAGATGGGTTTTGAGCTGATAGTATCTCATCCGGAGTTTGAAATTTTCACATATGCCCCAACATTTCATCATACCTCCATTGGAGATCATGATTTGAAAGTTGTGCACCAACTGTACAAAACAATGGGTTTCTTCTTCCACTCTCTTGTGAATGAAATTTTGAGTACTTCCACTGTCAATTAGGACTACTCCTTTTTTATGCTTGATGTAACCTGTGAGTTTCAAGGTTTGTAGAGTTGAAATTCTTGATAATGCATGCATGGAGATGAGTGGTTCTTCATGAGAGGATGGAGGTTCAATATCCACCCGAGTTTGAGTGTTGGTATCTTCAAATTATAAATATTGTGTCTTTTCAATTCTTATGTCTTTGATTAAGGCCTGAGTGGTCATATCAATTTGGAACAATTTATGTTCTTTACATAAATGACCCGGGGAATATTTTTCATCACAATTATAATAGAGTCCTCGTCTTTGGCAATCTACCATTTATGTTGGAGACAACATTTATACTTTCAAGGGATGAGTAGGATTTGTTCTTGGGGAAGTACCCTAGGGAGGATGAGTGCGAGGAATGAAGGTTGGTTTTTTTGTTTGTGCATTGATAACCATATATGCTTCTAGGTCCCTCTGAGTCGCTTCCAACCATGTAGCAGGACGTTGCATTCTAACTTGTTCTTGAATCTCCTCCTTGAGGCCACTAATGAAACTTTCTTTATAAAAATAATCTATTAAGTTCTCTGTATGGATGGCCAATTGCTCAAATGTTTCCATAAAGTCTGTGACTGGTCCTATTTGATGTAACTTGGTAACCCACCCCAAATAGTGAGTACCTCTCTCAAAATTTGCATAGATATATTAAACAAGCTAACTTCATGCAATATAGCCCCCATAGTATTTTTTATGCCATTCCCATCATTTCCATCATTCTGGATCTAGATATAGGACCCCCAGCCTAAGTTTTATCTTGTCATAATAATTTGTTGGAGGGTGAAGTAATGTTCCATCTGGGTGACCCATCCTTATGGATTAGAACCATCCAACTTGTTTAGGTCCACCTTAGGAGAATGATGCCAAATGTTATTATCCATTGTTCTACTGTTGTGTGCACCTAAAGAGGGTTGTGGGTGGATACATAGTCTTGAGTTCAAAGTTTCTTCTTGGTGTGTCTCATTGTGTTGTGTAGTCTGGTGGTGTTATTATGGTATTCCCTAAGCTGGCATACCCACTAATTTCTTAGTCAATATATTTTTAAAGTTGGCTAGGTTCTGTTGTAACTTCTCATCTAGATTCTTGTCCAACCGCTCATCTAGATTCTTATCAAACTTCTCATTCAGCCCATTTATGTTCTTCTGAATTATCTTGAGATAACCTTCCACTAATTCCAACCTTCTTATAGTAGAGTGATGGTCATGTTGTTTGGGGAAGTATGAGTCGGTTTATAAGTATTATCCTTTATGGGTGAGTTTACTAGAAAAGGTTACTAGGTCCTAGGGAGTGTCATGTGTTATAGCTTTCTGATATATGTGTAGGGTCCAATAGTAATACTTAGCCCAATATCTCAGGGCGCTAACTAAGGAAGCTCAACCATGCCCTCATACTACTCGACCACCCAGGTACTAGAGAGTGGTCTCCCCAAGTGTTGTTCTCGATGTACTATAACAAGAAGATGGTTAATTATCTTATCTAAAGTTGGTTTCAAGTATACCTAGGGAAATTCCTATATACCCAAGGGTACATGGAAGTGAGATTCCATATACAGTTATTGTCTAATGTGATACTACTCGAAGGGGTACCAATAGGGGTTACAAGGGTTTCCAACAATGTGATTCCACTTGTATTTCCCACATGTATTCTTCCCCTACCACAGTTTTTCCCATTAAATGACAAATCATTGTGTTATTTAAAGATGTTGAAACACATCTCTAAGAAAATTAAAGTTTATGAGCTTGCTCACCCCAAAAAAACATCTTAAAATCACTAGAAAATAACTTGTGCAAGGTAGGGTTTGATGCCAAAAATGTAAAATGATCACAACTTCAATTATGATTCTTCGATTGGCTATTATGACCCCAATTCTGAAATGTCACCTCTTATATGGATCTACTAGCACTAGTTTAACTAAAATTTGTGAACTCTATCAAAATATATCCAATCTACAAAATTAGTGATCTTCTTAGAGAAGAAAAAAAAAAGTTGATTTTAAATCAATGATATCTCCACTTCCTAGACTTTGTTTTGGACAAAAAATTGAAATTGGGTATTTTGTTGAGAGAAATTTAGTTCTTAGATTAGATTGTCGAAATTGTACACATAAAATTTCAAAAATTGACCAAAATGTTGTCGTCCCTTTTTTCCATCAAAAATCAACAAAAAGGGAAAAAAACCCCACTTTGTGCCCAAAAATTCTTCCACTTCATGCCCAAGAAAGATATCTAATACCACTTGTATTGTAATTAACCCCAAAACTTCAAAGAAAACACATAAAATACAGTGCAAAACCCAAGAACACAAGAGAAAAAAATAGATAAACCATAAAAACTAGAGAGCTATGTTCACTTGCCTATTCAAGGGGCCAACCTCCAATAACAATGATCCAAATACAATAACAATTATTGAAAAAAAATTACATAACCTTCTACTCAATGTATATCTATTCATATAGAATATTAACTACCTATGGACTGCTTATAATGAAGGTCGACCAACTAATTTGGGCCTTACTAATAAAAATTACCCTTTTTTACAATCAGTGACTATTAACTAACTATTTAATGGGCCTTATTCAAGGAAGGTGGCTTCATACATTAATAAAGTGTCTAATGGGATTAGGGTAGGACTCTAACAATGTAAAGTATACAATGATAAATATGGGTAGGACTCTAACAATGTAAAGTATACAGATGATAAATATATGCTTGATATCACACATGCAAATTAGAAAAATGGAATCAATATATTCTATGAAGCAAGTTCTTAATATGTACCAACCACAATAGTCTTCAATACCTGCTACAATAAAACATATCATCCACTAAACAAAAAAAGTGGACAGAGAAAATTGTGTGACCTTCAATATGGAGATAATATATAAAAAGGGGAAGGATGATGTAGTAGTTGAATCACTTTCATGAAAGGATGAAGAGGTAGTATCATACGTACATCAATCATGGTTCTTGACTAGTTAGATGAAATCCAAACCGCATATGCCAAAGACTTTGAATCTCAATCCATAATCAATAACGTGGGTCACAACCCAAAACTTGAATAGAGAAATGACATCCTTTGGTATAAGGAAAGAATTTACCTAACTCCGACATCAAAATTAAAATTAAAGGTCTTAAGAGAATCCCATGATTCTTTAGATGCAGGGAAAGTAAGTTTTTTCAAAACTTACTATGATGCATGCCAATCATTTTATTGGAAAGGAATGAATAAAGAAATTTATAAATATGAAGTGAATTGTGATGTATGTCAATGTAATCAGAGTGAAAACATTTTATCGCTGGGATTACTCCACCCTCTATATATTTTGAATCAAAAGTGAGAAGAAATCCCCATGGATTTTATCAAAGAATTAGCCATGTAAAATGGGAAGGAAAAAATATTTGTGGTGGTTGACAAGTTAAAAAAGTATGCACATTTAATGGGTGTAAAGAAAATAGACTTCACTAAACAAGTCATTGTTTGTTTTCAAAATTGTTTATAAGTTGCATGGGTTTGCTAAGATCATTGTCAATGACAAGGATGCCAAATTTAAAATTAATTTTTGGAAAGAGTTCTATAAGAAACTTGGAGGTTCTCTCAATATGATTCCAGCTTATAGCTACCCTCAAACAGATGGTCAAATAGAAGTTAACAAATTCCTCGAAGCCTACCTTTGTTGCTTTGTGATTGATAAATAAAACAAGTAGTTCCAATGTTACATCTCACAAAATGGTAGTATAACTCCACCTACCACACATTACCCAAATGACTCCTTTTCAATCCCTATATGGTTATGAACCCCCAAAATGGAAGGATTTTTTGGTAATTGACATTAAGGTTCTAATAGTGAGAAATAATTTCTTTGAAAATCAAAAGGTTTTTCAAATACTTAAAGAGAATTTAGCAATCCTTCATAATTGTATGAAGCAACAAGTTGGTTGACATAGATTGGAAAGAGAGTTTGAAGTGGGAGTTTGAGTTTTCATAAGACTTAATCCATACAAACAACTATCTCTCAAGTATCAAGGAAATATCAAATTGGTTCCCAAGTTTTATGCCCCATACAAAATCAACAAAAAGATTAGCCAAGTAGCATATGGCTTGGGATTGCTAGATAAAAGCCACATCCACAATGTTTTTCATGTTTTGTGTCTCAAAAAATGTTGGAGAAACATTAATTAGTACATATGGAACTCCCTATATTGGATGAAGGAAGAACCATTTTAGAGCCAAATGATATGCTCGCCACTAGAGAGAACAAAAATTCATTTCAAATTAGTAACCAAGTACCTCATTAAATGGAAGAACTTTCTAGAAGAAAATTCAACATGGGAGATAGAAAATTTCTTCAAGAACACCCTT
Organism: Picea engelmannii; assembly: GCA_009831015.1. NCBI lineage: Eukaryota > Viridiplantae > Streptophyta > Pinopsida > Pinales > Pinaceae > Picea > Picea engelmannii. The sequence continues at coordinate 179,482 of ML779928.1, read as the reverse complement.
AATTACCCTTGCTTTGAGGATAGAGAAATTATGAAGGGATATGCAATGTTATATACATAACATAAATATTAGAACAAAGTATAATAATATCACATAATAAAATATTCTCTCGTATCAATGCTAACAAATGAAAGGAGAGCAAACTCAAGTGACACAACTTGAAGTTGTACCAGGTAGGTACCACAAGTCATTAAGGGAGGAGAGCCTAGTCCTTCCTCTAGTATGTGGAGGTTCCATGACCACATTCTGCTTCATGAATAGATCGCAAGGATATTGAGGGAACCATTTGCTTGGCTAGTAGAAACCTCAATGTTATCATGAGAATAGAAGGTGCCTTGCAATTGTATGTCGACCTCCAGATCTATACTTGCATGCCCCTTTCAATTTTTGGTTAGTTGTTACCCTTATGTTTCCTAATTTCTTCTCCGCTACTAGATATCAGTCTTGCTATCATGAAGACAAGGATGGATGCACTCCAATTCTCATTTGGGAAAACCCAAGCCTTCGTGATATTAAGGAACCAATGAACTATGCACCCAAATTAGGAAGAAAGGGGCATGTAAATAGAAATCATGTTGCGTTTCCAAGGATGCACAATTTCCCCAATCATATCTCAAACTTTGAAGGGAGAAATGTTGATACAGTATTTGGGAGAGGGATACCCCTCTCTGATGAAGCTTGAAATAAGAACATTCATGTTACCTTCAAATAGAATCACTCAAAGGGTGCATACCTGGAAGTTGTCAAGAAGGAGAAAAATGCATGGCATATAAACAAAGGGAAGGCGCTAGATGGGATATACCCATCCGGAATCACACTTATGGACCACGTACACAAAAAGGGAAAACACATTCTCTTCCAAAGTATGTTGGATATGATGTGGCATATGATTTCCTTTGTGGCCTCTAACTTTGATGCATAGAAAAAACACAAAGACCTGGAGATGACTCGTACCCCTCTCTCCAAGGACCTCTGAAAGAAAAGCAAGGAGCTCCCAAAGGAAAATATCGTTATGGCTCAAATATTGAACTTTGTTGGGGAAAAGACTACAATAGATAATGTCAAAAATAGAGACCAAGTATCCCAACAATAAGACATCATGTATGCATTTCCTTTGTCTATAATCTATCACGATAGTTTGGTATAGTAATGCTTTTATCCACCGTCTATTTTGATAAACAAGTTTATAACAATATGACCCATGGTTAAACTTTATTTCCAAGAAAATAAACTCATAACTATTATATGACATTCATTTATAATCCAATAACCATTATCACACAAGATAATGAACTTTAATCTTTTCAACTTCTACCCATTTGAACATTTTGTATATTTATGTATTTTTACATATTAATAGAATGATACATATTACTAATAATAATAAAATTACCAAATAATAAAATATTAACAAAAAAAATACCGCATAATAAAATATGAACAAAAAGTGTTATCTTGCCAAAGAGAATCATGCCACACATCCCTGGGAAAACATGCCACATGCATTCTTGTTGAAAGGATATGGACAAAATTATGTATTAAATTAGAGTTACTCAAGAGATATGGTCACTCCAAATTGAACATCCATACGTCCACATATTCCATCTATCTAGGGCACCTCCCATGAATCATTACACCATACACCACCCATGTAACACAATGATCTACCTTATCCACTTCTTGAGGTGATAGAGGTGGTGGTATTATCTTTGGCTTACCCACCCGATGATTGAAGCAATGATGAAACTAATAAATAACCAAGACCATTGAACCTCCACCACTTTTTTGGTCGTTTGGCATTCGCATGACAAGCCTCGACTCCTTCCTCCCCCTTCCATGATCACGTCGTAGAAAAGTAAATGCATTGCATGGACATTTTTCACTTTCTCATGTTGCATAAATGCTCCATTCCTTCATGTAGTACAAGATAGTAGCCATTTTTCTCTAAGATGCTTCACAAATACATTTTAAAGATCAGTTGCATGAATATAATTAATATATTATACAATTTTAAAGTAATGTGCCTATTATTACGTATTTATTAAAATATTAAAGGTTGAGTGAATAATTTGCAAAGATATTAGGCAAGATAATCAAATGAGTGTTTATATGGGTATTTTAAATGAAATTGAATGAAAAATATTTATGTAGATGATTTTTTTTTTACCTTAATAATTGGGCATATGATTCCTCACAACCTTACATCATTATTATTTTTCCCTTATCATATTTACAATGTTGTTTTACCACAATTTTATGGGTGTTATTTTTCATGATAAAACCTAGTAAAGGGTGTCACTCTCCACAAAGACACCTAATAGTGGATGTTACCCTCCACAATGGTGCCCAATAGTGAACATAGATCTCCACATAGTTTCTCCTTAGAGCACTCACAATCATCCATAAGAAGCATATCCCATTCTCTTCCATGAGGGAGAGGCACCGCCACGATTGGCCCCATACCCAAGCTCAAGACACCCATAAAGGTGACCATGTTGCACTCTCTCCTCCATGCGGAAAAGGTGCCCACAGAGGCGACCTCATCGCCTCTTTCTCCACAATAGGATAAGAGTGGAGCACCCACATAAGTGATCTCAACGCCTCTCTCTCTCCACAATAGAATAGCATGAGGGTGAGCCTTATAATAAGTCATTGTCCCTTCCACAAGGAAAGCCACACCAATGCAACAAGATGATGTGCCCCATTCAAAGATCTTCATCCAACAAGATTGGTAAATAACCATATGTGTGTGTGTGTGAATGAAAGATTTCTATCTAAATTTTTATATATGAAAGAAAAATTTTGAAGTTTATAAACATTAACTTTGGGGTTTTCTATTTTAGGTTTTTAATTTTTCTCTAAGATGACTTGTCATGTAAATAGTTTGATTTTTCTAAAGAACTTTTTTTTAATATGATAAGTGAATATTTCTAATTACACGAGGAGGAAGATTTCTTAATATTATATAGGAGGGAGGTTAGTTTTTTTAAACTTGGTTTAGAAAAATAACCTAAGGAGTATACAAGCCTATAAATAGAGACGTGAGAGACATGAGGTTTGTAATTCGGAGTATAATTTTGATATGGACATAAAACTTATGCTGGAATGTTTGGAGATAAATATTTCAATTGTTAAGCATTGTGTGTCTCATTTATATTCTCAAGTTGTTTATGTTTTTTTATTTGTCAATTTGGTCGGAATATGATTTCGTATTTACCTTATTCAATTTATCAACCATTAGTGTGGGTGATTGCTTCATGGTTTTGTTATGTATTCACTCACCTTCCTTAGTTTCTAATGATTAAATTGTTTCTTTTGTTATGCTTTCATATGGTTTGGTAGGAGAAATAAGGATTTTGGAGGGTTGATAGTCATGTTATCCTTAGACTATCAACATGTAGGAATTATTAATCCTTTTCACTGTAATACCCCAAGGATGTGCCCCAGATGTATTTATAAATTGTAAACATGTTTTGTAGGTTGGTGAGCCGAGTGTTGATAAGTTGGTGGGCTTATGTGTTTCTTAGACCGAAGAGCCTAAGTGTTAAAGGTCAAGAGCCTAATTTTGTATATGTAACTATGAAGATCATTAATAAGATATAAACATCATTGTGTGTAGATTGACCACGAAGAAAGAGTGATGGGGGACTAAGCTTCCACAAGGTTGGGTAAGGGAGGAGGCTAAGTGTTGGGCCTAGGGGCTAAGCTAGGGGGCTTACCTCTAAAGGGGATAATAATTTATTATTATTTCCTAAAAGGCTAAGGTGGTCAATTGACCAAGTGTTGACCCAAGTTCTTGGGAAAGGAACGTATGCAAAATGGAGTGCATGCAGCTCCAGGAAGACAGGTGTTGACCTGGGCGCATGCAGTTAAAGCTGCAAAAGTTAGTTGTGTTGGGGGTTCACTTGCCATTCTTGAACCACTGTCTAACCATGAATTGGGGGCATCCATCACGGATCTATGGAACCAGTAACCCGTGAGTCAAATCGTGTTGGTATTTTGCTGGTCATTCGGTCATCCTCTGCGTGAGTTGACGCACACATTCTTCCATACTCCACCTGAGTTCGCTGGAATCCTTCCCGAGAACCCGTTTTGTCTCTGCACTAGACCTCTACATAGCCATGCACCTCTGAAAATCAGATCTTTGAATCCGACCCATGTCTTCTGTGAAACCCGAGCATCCCGTGATTATCTATGTCGTGTGTGTTATAACTGTGGGTTGTTGTGGCCATGCAGTCCCTTGGCTGAGTGTGGCTTGTCGTCGTCATCTATTCCTTCTTGAGCCTTGTTGTTGTTCTCCTTGTGCTGGAACGGAGCTGAAGAAGCAGGTTTTCAGGCCTGTGTGCAACACTCTCTCCAGGTGAGAGAGGTGGTTGTGGCTGAAGAAGCAGGTTGTTAGGTCTGTGTGCAACACTCTCTCCAGGTGAGAGAGGTGGTTGTGGTTGAAGAGGCAGGTTGTCAGGCCTGTGAGCAACTCTCTCCAGGTGAGAGAGTGTGTTGTGGAAGTGAGTTCTTCTGTAAGGGGTCATGTAGCTGCTATAGAGCTCTGAGAATTTCAGTTTGGCCTGTTGTTGAAGCCCAAGGAAAGGTTGGTGAAGCAGTCGATGGATTGTGTGACAGTGAAGGTGTATACTCCTAGGGTGGGACATGCATGTGGGGAATGAGAGTTTGTGAGCAGTGGGCATAAGTGGCTCCTGGGAGAGAATCCTTCTTCATAAACTGTGTGTTTTCTTGTAACCTCAGCCTAGTCTAGGAATCCCTTGCCCTGGGTGGAGCTTAGTCCCAGCTCTAGGGTGACCCATTGCTGAGCGTAATGAGCAGTGTGGTCTATGGCTGGGAGGTTTGTTGAAGGTCTGCACACAATTGGTGGTGTTATTCCAGTTGAAAGATAAGTATCATTTACGTGCTTAATTTTATGTTATGCATGCCTGTGATGCTGGAATGTTATCGTGTATTCCGTTGCGTATATGAATTATTGTCTATTACATTTGAATCTGTATGGTAGCAATAACTCCATGTTAAGTGTTTTCTTTTGATTAAAATGCATGTTATATATTTATATGTGAATGTTCTGCAGTGGTAGCATTACCCAGTCTCTGTGGAGGGTCGAGGATGCTACAGTTTGGTATCAGAGCTAAGTAAAGCATCTGAGAAGTGGCATTTCCCATCATGTTGGTGTCTAGGGATGTTACATTCACCCTGCTACAAGTTTAATTCAATGATTAGTCATTTTCTCTATTTATTTGCATGAACCTTCAAATTCAACAATCTATATCTTGCTCATCAAAGGGTTTACTTTCTTAAATTGTTGATTTTTCGAAATTTTGTTAGTTTAATGTCCTTAATCTTTCCATTTTTATTAAAAAATAAATTTGATTCAGTGGTGGGTTTTTAATTTGTTGCAAGTGTTATTCTTTTTTCACGCCTAATATTTCAAAGATTTCATTAAAAAAAATTATAGGCTTGTTTTAGTAGATAGTTAGTTTAATTCTAGATCTTCCCACCTTGAATTTTACTTGACCCATAAGTCAATTTGGTCAAATTTAGGTTATTTAATTTTATTCTCCTTGATATTATTTAAGGTATAATATAAAATCACAAAATGAATTTAGAGTCGAACCACTCAAATTTATCCTTGTAAACTCACTAGCTTTAGGATTTGGTCAAGAACTTTTAAAGGTTTTAGTTGTTAACCGAATATCATAAAAAACTTTCATGATTCTCAAACTTCATTTCTTTACTAGTTTTTGTTTGTTTTCCTTTGTTCTAGTAGGTTTTCTTTCCCAATTTTTCAAAGATGCTTGTAGGTTGTACTATTTGTGTTGCACCGCTAAWWWWTTTTAAAACAACATRTCTTTGTATTAACACTCCATCTAATTTCCCCATTCTTCTTTAGCGTATATTTAATTATGTATTTTTTTCATAATTTTCCTTTCATGAATAGAGTATCTTCATTTAAGTACTTATAATATATTTCAAATTTTTCATTTCAATTTTGCAATTAAAATTATGAAGTGTTCAGACTATGGAACTCCAAATGGAAAACCCTCTTCATCAATAAACCATCAAATCCTTGCCAAATATGATTAGTACATGTGATTTAAATCATTTCTAGTGAGAGTGTTATTAGGATTCATTTTTTTTGTTGGTAAGAACAATGCAGGTTTCAAATACTTACTAGTGCATGTTGCATGTGAGATTTGAGTATGTGTTGTTAATATTGCATATGAGATTCAAATCATTGGCATTAATACTGCAAGTAGGATTTAGATCCTTGTTTGTAATGTTGCATGATAAATTTGGAAAATTTGAGGATATATAGGGCAGTGTACCCATTCAAGCAACCTGTATGCCTATGGTTAGCCTATTGTCCTTATTCCAATTTAAGTGAAGAATCCTCACTAAAATCAATGGTGCATGCACACAATTTCAACTTATGCTATTTGATTTATAATTGTTGAAATATTGTAACTACAAAGAGTATTCTATTTATTATTGAGTTATTATTCATTAGATCAATCCCCTTTTGTGGATTGATCATGTTGAGCATTGTACTTGACCAAATCCCCTTTTTCGAATTGGTCAAACCCTAAATATATTATGCAAATTGAGAAGTCGGCCCCGAGACAATTTAAATTTATTTTAACCACTCATAAGACAAGTCATCCCTGCCCAATGAAGAGACACCTTTCCAGCTCCTGCCAGTTTGTATAAATAAAGGAAGCCAACGCCTCATTTGATCACTCACTCAACTCACTCATCTAGTGCACAATTTTGAAGGAAGCTTTAGTTACCAGTTGCCAGAAGAAGGAAGAGAGAGAGGCACATTGCTTAGTAGAGGATATTCTCTAGTGTTTGGTTTATTGTCTTGCCATTGTATTGGCTATCTATATTAAGGAAGTTTTTGTTGGGTTTTCTTCCCTATGAGGGTTTTCCAAGACAAATGTTGTTTATCTTGTGATTATGTTTCTCTCATTGATCCTATCTATGTTATGGTTATCTAGTAAATTGAAAAGAAACCTAATAATAGATTAAACCTTAACATGGTATTAGAGCTAAGCTGAAGAGAGCACCTTTCACTGGATAAAGAAAAACATCATTGTTGTCATATAAGAAAATTAGGGTTTTTTATTGAAGAGGAATTTCAGCCTAAAACTCATCAAGGAAGTGTTCCCTAGCCTAAGGAACTCTTTGGCACCTTCAGCGCATATTTTCAGTGGATAGAACTCCTGGAAAGTGAAACCCTACTTTTCACCAGTACCAGAAAACCAGAAGTATCGGTCCAAAATTCCGTTGGTCAAGTTTGAAGGAGAAAATTTTGGATTTTTTGAAATCTAACTGCACCAGGCTACTCGCCTCAACCAAGCGCACCTCCTGTTAAGTTCAAAATTAAATTCTGAGCATTTTCAATTTTTGGTCATTTTCCTAGCTCCAGGTAAAGATGTCTGCAGGCACTAAGCTTGTTGACAAGCTAGAAGGTGTGGAAAAATTCCATTCCTATAAGTATAGGATTGCATCCATTCTTGAATAGAATCGTTACCTAGCAAGATTCATTAAAGAAGATGTACCAGAACCTACCGATGTTGCAGCTAAAGAAAAACAACAAAAGGACATAGTTAGGGCTAAAAGAATCATTCCAGATCCTATTAAAGATCACTTGATTCCAAAAGTGGCTTCAAATAAGACTCCAAAAGAAAAGTTTGATGCCCTAACCAGATTATATGAATGAAATAATATCAATTCGAAGATGAATATAAGAACTCAACTCAAAAGTACAAGGATGCAGAAAGGAGAAACAATTCATGAATATTTTCTCGAGAATATCACAATTCAAAGAACAGCTAGAAGCAATTGAAGATACTATAGATGAATACAAACTTATAATCACGAACCTTAATGCTCTCACAAGACCTTGGGATGCATTCATCCAAACTATTTGTGCCAGAAAGGAGAAACTACACTTTGACAGTGTTTGGGAATAATGTGTTCAAGAAGAAGCAAGAGTAGCTAACCGAGAAGCATTACTATCAAGAGATGAAGATCAATCAAGCCCTAGCTACTCATACTAAAGGAGGAAGAAAGAGGTATTACTTCCAGAAATAAACTCGTAAATAATCTCACCCTCCAAGGAGATTCCAGAAGTTTCAGAAAGGTCAAATAAGAGAAAAATATTTATCATCCTACCAATGTTACCATTGTGACAAGATGGGACATATTGCTAAGAATTTTCCAACTAGATGAGAAGAATACAAGAAGAGAAAAAAGAGGCACCATGCCCATACAATTGAATATGAAGAGCCACCCACAAAGATGATAAAAGAATAGATTGAAGACTATGTCTTAATCTCTGCCCTCTCAGGATCAGTGTCACCTAGTGAGGATACTTGGCTCATAGACAGTGGTGCTTCCAAGCACATGACATGTCAAAGAGACATTCTCTCTTGCCTTACATAAAAGAATCTTTCCCATAAAGTTACACTTGGAGATGATTATCAATACCCTATCAAAGGAGTTGGAGAATCAAACTACAAACTTGATTCAGGGACCCCAATGAAGATGAAGGATGTACTATATGTACCAGGTTTGACAAAGAACTTACTTTCTATATCAGCTTTAGAGAAGAAAGGCTTCAGAGTTTCCTTCATAGATGGAGAAGTTCTTATGTGGCCCAAAGGAAAAACCATGGAAGAAGCAATTGGCATTGGAAAAGAAGAAGGTGGCTTGCATAATCTAAAGGGTCACTCAGAAGGAGCCTTGACCCATTCCATTGAGAATCCATGTGAACTTTGGCATAGAATATTATCCCACATCAACTACAAGGCATTACCATAAGTAAGCAAGGCAGTCACAGGTCTACCAGAATTCTAGGTTGAACATGAAGGTGTGTGCAATGGATGTGCACAAGGAAAGAACATCAAGAACCCTTTCTCAAAGAGAGACAATAAAGAAGAAGGAGTCATAGAGCTCATTCACTCGTATGTTTTTTGCCCAATGCCATCAAACTCCATCAGTGGGTATGTATATTATGTGTCTTTTATTGATGACTATTCTCGCAAAACCTGGTTTTACTTTTTGAAATCAAAAGATGAAGTGTTCAGTAAATTCAAGGAATTCAAAGCCTTGATAGAGAATCTCTCTAAAAGAAATATCAAGATACTCAGGTCAGATAATGGAGGAGAATACACCTCAAAAGAGTTTGAATTTTTTTTCAAAGATGTCGGAATCAAGAGGAAGCTCACCACTCCCTACAATCCTTAACAAAATGGTGTAGCAGAAAGAAAGAACAAAACTATAATGGAAGCAGTGAATACTATGATCCATGATCAAGATCTTCCAATGCACTTATGGGAAGAAGCAACAAAAACAACATTGTATGTACAAAAAATATTTTCCCATAGTGCACTTGGGTTCAAAACCCCTGAAGATATGTTCTTAAGAAAGAAGCCAGAAGCAAGCCATCTCAAAATATTTCGCTGCCCAGTATTTGCACACATCCCGAAAGAGAAGAGAACCAAGTTGGACCCTTCAGGAAATAAGGGAACATTTGTTGGATACTTTGAGGTCTCCAAGGCCTTCAGAGTTTATATACCAGGTTACCATCATATTGATATTAGCAGAGATGTAACCTTTGATGAAGATGTGACACTCAAGAAATCAAGAAGATGTCATATTGAAGAAGTATATGATGAAGAACTCGTGGCTCCCAGAGTTGCAAAACTAGTGAGGGAAATCATAACTTCCCCTAATGAGGAGATTCTATAAGATCATGACATAATAGAATCCCAAGAACCTCCCCATATGAGGATCTCCCACAAGAGAAAGCCATCATGGGCTAGGGAACTTATTCAATATGGAGAGAAGTATGGTGCCCCTGAAGGAACCATGAGACAAGTCAAGAAACCCAAGCCATTCTCCAGTTACATGTCCTTGATGTGTGATCTCTTAGAGAAGGCGACTACTTTTTTTGAAGAATCCATTCAGAAGAAAGAATGGGCATATGCCATGACAGAAGAATACCAATCCATTATAAAGAATGATGTATGGGAAATAGTTTCCAGACCGAAGAGCAAGGATGTGGTATCTTCCAAATGGCTTTTCAAAATAAAACATGTTGTTGATGGAAGTATTGAGAAATATAAAGTAAGGTTTGTTGCTTGTGGATTTTATCAAAAGGAAGGTATTGACTATGAAGAGACATTTGCTCCTGTAGCTAGATACACTTCAATTAGAACCATCATAGCTCTTGTAGCTAAGATGATGTGGAAGTTACACCAGATGGATGTGAAACAACTTTCTTAAATGGTGTCATTGAAGAAGAAGTGTATATAGAACAACCTCAAGGGTTTGAAGTTGAAGACATGAAGACCCATGTCTGTAAGTTGAAGAAGGCTCTGCATGGATTGAAGCAAACTCCTAGAGCTTGGTATGGAAGGATTGGCAGTTTCCTGACAAGCTTGGGATTTACCAAGAGTAAAGTTGATTCTAACCTTTACTTCAAGGTTATGAATGATGAACCTGTTATATTGTTTTTGTATGTGGATGACTTATTATTAATTGGAGAATAAAATCTCATCATTGATTGTAAGAAGAAGCTCGTTGCAGAATTTGAGATGAAAGACCTTGGCCTAATGCAATATTTCTTAGGTCTTGAGGTCTGACAGAGCCCAGAGAAGATCTTCGTTAACCAAGGGAAGTATGAAGTTGAAATACTGAAGAGATTTGATATGTTGGAGTGCAAATCCATGAACACACCCATGGAAACAAAGTTGAAGCTCCTGGTTGACACTTCGATGGAATTGATTGATGCTACGTTGTACAGATAGATCATTGGATCGTTGATGTATCTGATGAACACCAATCTAGATATATGTTTTGTTGTGAACACCTTGAGTCATTTTATGGTAGAGCCCAGACGTGTTCACCTGGTTGTTGCAAAACATGTGATGAGGTACCTTAAGGGTATATTATATTGTGGTCTCAGTTATAATGGAGATCATGACTTTAGATTGAGTGGTTATACCGATTTAGATTGGGCTGGAAGTGTCTCTGACAGAAAGAGCACATTAGGATGTTGTTTCATTCTAGGGTCAACCATGATCTCATGGCAGAGTAGGAAGCAATCAAGCATTTCTCTTAGCATGACAGAAGCATAATATATTGTTGCATGTTCTGCCAGTTGTTAAGCCATATGGCTTCGGAAGTTGTTGACAGGTCTATTCAATCTGGATATTGAAGCAATCTTGATTCTATGTGATAACCAGAGTTGCATAATTATGACAAAGAAACCTGTGTTCCATGACAAGTCAAAACACATAGAGATCTAATATCATTACATCTATGATATGGTGTAGAGAGGAGCCATAAAGCTCCAGTATGTTAGCATGGATGAACATGTTGTTGATGTGTTGACCAAGCCTCTATCTCGTGTAAATTTTGAGCACTTTCGAGATAAGCTCGGTGTAGTCCGAAAGGACCTCCCTTGAAAGGGGGAGTAGTGTTGATGCCAGCCTAGTGCTGAAGATTTCCAACTTTGTGTTGATGTTGTTGTGATGCCAACCTCGTGCTGAAGATTCCCAGCCTCGTGTTGATGTTGTTGTGATTCCCAGCCTCGTGTTGATGTTGTTGTGATGCCAGCCTCGTGTTGTTATTGATGATGATATATTAGTGTTATACTAATCCATGTTGATGCAGATGATGATGATTCCAATCCAGCTCCCTATTGTGAATGATGATATTGATGATGAGAAAAACTTTCGATGATTTATAGATATGCCAGTCAATGTTCCAGATGTTGTTGATGTTGTTTCCCTCTCTCTCTCCTAATGTTGTAGAATAACCTTCTCGTTAAGGGGGAGTGTTGAAATATTGTAATGCAAAGAGTATTATATTTATTATTGAGTTATTATTCATCAGATCAATCCCCTTTTGTGGATTGATCATGTCAGGCATTGTAATTGACCAAATCCCATTTTGCAGATTGGTTTTAACCACTCAGAAGACAAGTCGGCCCTGCCCAGTGAAGAGACACCTTTCCAGCTCTTGCCAGTTTGTATAAATAAAGGAAGCCAACACCTCATTTATACAAACTGGCAGGAGTTGGAAAGGTGAGTTTAGGGTTTTCCCCGTAGCCTTTTTTTCTTTTCCTTTTGTCACCTTGAGATTCACTTCGAGGTGAGAGCCCACCCATTCAAAGGGTCGTGAGGTTTTTTCACCCTTTACTATCCTAAGATAAAACAATATTGATAATTCCTTGACTAACAAGTCCATTATGGAATGAAACCAAATTCTCCATCTTTAGTTTCCCTCCTCTTTTTCTTGCATTACTCAAGAATCTCTAGTTTTGCATTCCTTTTCCTTATCCATTCCTTTTGCTTAACC
>ML779928.1:148991-162035 GCA_009831015.1 Picea engelmannii | reverse complement strand
AATTTCACTAATAATTGTATAATCATCAGTAATAATTGCCAAAAAATAAAAATAAAATGTTTGATCATTTTCTCAAATAGATTTCATCATTTTGAAGGGATGGTCTTAATTTCAATGGAAAGGGCATATAATCATCCAACCCTTCAAAAATGAAAAGTTATAAAAATAATTGTACTTCAATTGAAGAGTGTAAATTAAACAAACTTTTCATAAAAAAAATGCAAAAATAAAATATTATCTTTCCAAATCTTTACAATCTTAAAAAATTAAACAATGGTTACATAAAAAGTTGTAAATTTTCAACAACAATAGACGGGAAATGGGAAAATCTCACTTATAGGTCTGTGTGCATCCCAAATGCAGAGCAAATTTGAGTGCACATCCAAAGGTGCATAGAATCCCAAGAAATTGTTCAACTAGTCATTTGCAACTAGCTATGTTTTGGGAATAATAACTGCTAGCCCCCTCCACTTGATTATTTATGTACTAATGTAGTGTCAAGATGGGAATGCGGACAAGAACAGAGAAGGAACAAGAAATATGTATTATGCTCACATTTCCAATAGCATAATCAGTTGGTGTGGTGTAGTATTATGCTCACGTTTCCAATAGCATAGTTAGTTAGTGTGGTGTGAGTGAGTTAATTGTAAGCAAAAAGACTGGGAGGAATTAAATTCGCAATGACCTCCCAAGTGAAGGTGACAATGTGAGTGTCCATTGGGCATGGAGATATTTGAACCCAAAGTCAAAAAAATCATTTCTCACAAAACTTGGACATGTGACATATTTGAGATATGAGTCTTCACATAAGTGAAAAGGAAAAATTTACCCAAAACACAACACCTACAAAGCATAAAACCCAAAAACACACACAAATCAACAAAAAAAATAGTGTCGGCCTTAAAAAAACCACATACCTTCTTTTGTGATCCTTTCCTTCAATGCATCCATTTCTTTGCCACTAAATTGAACCTTCTCGATTCCTTCTCGAGCCCACGCATAGGCCTTCTTCTTTTCCTCCTTTGTAAATCCATGTCTTGGATTATAACCTATTTTCACATTCATTCCCTAAGCCTTCTTTTGTTTAATTGTAATGTCTGAAGCCTTAAACGATTCCACCCCATTCACAATATCACACAGAGCAGCTCGAGGTACAATCCATGCTCGCCCATTCTTAGCACAAGAAAATGTTCCAAAGACTCTCCCCTTGTTATTATTTTCCTCCTTCTGAGGGAAGATGGAGGTCACCACCAGGGATCACCATGGAAAATCCATGCTCATTTCATCTGCATGGTGACAGTTTTGGGGAAGAAAGTCCCCATCTTTCTTGTCCTTGTCCATGTCTAAGTTTATTTACCCTTGTGTAGAATGTGATAATGTTTTAGTAACAAGTATTTGAAATAGAAAAACAAATGGGAGAAAGGGAGTTTGAATGGTATCTTTGAGCTTTGTTATTTCTTCCTTAAAATTTTTATTTGAGACGATTAAATTCAAGGAGAGAAGAGATGGGAACTCACTCACATATTCAAGGGATGAGAATGACAAACCAATGAATCCCATCTGAGGGACTGATAAAGGCCAACATAAGTCTCCAAATGTTGTTGTTTATTGAGCATCCACGTGAATTCAACTACGATTCCCTCACTTTGTTCATCAATACTACCCCAACAACAATGCCCCGCCCGCCACATTCTTCAAAATATCTGAAACAAAGTATTAGGATCCTCTTGTATAAATGCTCTGAAATATGGTTCTGGTGCAAATTCAGCCATAAGAAAACTTACAAGAAATAACTACCTAGATTTTGTACCCTTGCTCGTTGATTTGTCCTTCAAATTGAATTTCACACGAATCAAGACACTGAGGTCTGTGTCACTCCATCACTTTGTTGCATGTCGCCATAGCCCTTACATGTGTCCAAACTGTCGTACATAATTCATTCAATCATGGAGGTGTCATTTATGGAATAAGTATCGGTGATGAACGGTTTGAAATGTCACCCTTTTCATGGAATTTTAACATCCATGTTGTACTTCTTTTAAAACGGGTAAAACTAAAAATCATCTTTTTTTTTTACGTGAATATTTTCAACGACACTTTTGGGATGGGTGAGGGACCCTTTAATGGGCTATGACATGCACAATTTTGATCCTTGGCCCCAACATACAATTTGTCTTCTCTTTATACACTCGACTATGAACACTTATGACATATCGATTATGGCTCACGTCCCTCAAAATTGCATATCATATTTTTATATGATGATGATTTTCTTAGTTTATCATTAATATTACTTCTCACATGTCATTTTACAACTTTATTATTAACATTTTAATATTTATTACAAGTTAATATTTTTTCCCTTATATATTTAAAAATAAAAATAAAAACAATAAAATCACATTAGTTTTTGACCAAGTACATTTGATAGTTTATTTGATTTCATGGTAAAAGGGTACAATTGGGCAAGAATTGTAACTTCCATATAAAACCTTTTTACAAGACCAAGAGCACACTTAAGTTACAAATGGCAATACGATCATCTAACAACTTGGAATTGAATTCCAAGAAAGTGGTGTAAAAAAATCAAAATTAGTGATTTAGTAAGTTTTCATGGGCTTCTTTATGTCATATCAACAATTATGTTGATATTATTTCAAAGTATTTCTACATTTATGTTAAGTATTATTTTTTTTCCATGATCATTGGTATATGTTATATAAAGATTAAAATATCAGTGTATATCTATGTTAAATTTAGATTTATCAAGTATCGAAAGGGATTTAATTTTTTAAAGTGTAATTTTTATTTTATTTCATTTTATTTTATCTTTTATTATCGTTGTTTTTTAATTAAGTCAATTTTTTTTTTTTTTTTTTTTATTATTGTCTTTTTTAAAATGAAGTTAACTTTATTTTTTTATTAATTAAACTTATTATCTAATGCCTCATCACACTTTACACATCAACATTTCTTCCATATTAAATGTTTTTTTTAATTAAGATGATTTTATTTTTTTATTAATTAAGTGGATCATCTAACACTTCATCAAACTCATCACACTTTACACCTCAACATCTCCTCTATACTGAGTTATAAAACACTACTCTCAATGCAATAAATAACCATAGATAAAAACTCTAATACAAAATAATTAATGAATTCATTTATCCTTTAGCGGATAGATAGAAATTTATAGTGTTTTGAAAGATCACAACAAAATCATTAAAGGGTTCGTGCAATTGAATCCGGAAAAAAGATGACTTAATTGTGTACTCTTTAAAATTTTCTAGACCTTCACGTTTTAAAATTTTCTAGACCTTTATGTTTGCCTAAGCTAGAGGATTCAAATTATCTTAATTAAATAAGACAACCCGAGTATGCCAAGGATAAAACAACGATGATTTGATATAATATATGTTGTTTACATGAAAGCTAAGATGAACCTAGTACAATAATTTGGAACAATATATCTAGAATGGTAAGTGATAATAATTTGGAACAATATATCTAGAATGGTAAGTGATAAATTTATTGTAAATATTATTCCCAAATATATATCTAGAATGGTAAGTGATAAATTTCTTATAAATATTATTCCCAATAATATATCTAAAATGATAAGTGATAATATTTTTGTAAATATTATTCCCTAAACTCTTACAAAGTTTGTTACAAAGTTTGTTAACATGTTGGCAAATTTTAGTGTTAATAATATATCTAAAATGATAAGTGATAATATTTTTGTAAATATTATTCCCAAACTCTTACAAAGTTTGTTAACGTGTTGGCAAATTTTAGTGCTATAATGTTAGTTTGCTAAGTTTTTAAATATTATTTTCAAACTCTTACAAAGTTTGTTAACATGTTGGCAAATTTTAGTGTTATAGTGTTAGTTTGCTGAGTTTTGTTAACATGTTGGTAAATTTTAGTGCTAATTTATATGTTTATTTTACAAATAAATTATTATTTTAATAATGTTAATTTGTGCTAATTTATATGTTTATTTTATAAAGAAAATATTATTTTAATAATATCAATTTCTTAAATGTAATAATATTCAATTTAGAAAGTATGATTCTTTAAATAACAATATATTATGAGTCATTAAATGTCACTTTACCATATAAATGATAATTTAAAATGTGTAAATAATGCAAAGTCTCTGATTGGTTTAGAAAATGGAGAATATGGATCTTATAATAATGGTGCAATTCTGTTCCACAAGTTAGTTAGTTAGTTTATATATATATATATATATATATATTATTTGTGTTCATATACAACTTGAGTGGGTCTAATGGTTAAGAACATGTGTTTCCTCTTAAGAGGTCACAAGTTCAAATCCAGAGGGGGGTAGGGTATGTATACCTCTGTAGACTTTACCAGTCAAATCGCTGGACAGAGAGGGGTCCCTTGTCCCACAAACAAGGGGGTCTCATACACCAATTTGGTGTGGTGGCTTGGTCGTGACCTTAAAAATGGATTATTATTATTATTATTATAATTTTATAATTTTAAATTCCATGTGGGAATGTAATTATCACTTACATTAGTAGACTAAATAACATTTAATTTATGTAATAATGATTTATAAATTATATTCAACATACTGATTTATTTTGCAATAATGTTTATCACAATTTGTTATAATCAACTTATTTTCATGGAAAACTAAATCTTTTTTCACATAGAAAATGATTACACTATTAGATTTTGGGTCAAAAAACAATGTTATTTTGATGTTTATATGTCAAAATCAATCTTTTCAAAAAATCATCCTTCTTTATTTTACTTAAATGTTGATCATGCCATTTTGTAAACATCGCTATATGGATTTCTTCAATATTTATCGTCAATATATCTACATTTATGTATGTCAATATGTCAATGGGTTTGTGATATCCATCTCTCCTAGAAAAATCATTTTAACAATGTCCCTAGGGTCACTAAACCAATACCTTAGAAGCTACAAAAGATTAGAACTTGAAACTAAATCCCAACTAAACATCGTTATCTTGACATCGATGATTGAAAAAAAAATTGACATCTATGCCATAGAATCGATGCCTAGGCATCGTGATGAAACAAGAGAAATTCCCTTCAACATATAAGGGTACTCCTCGGTGTGATGTCCCAATTAGACTTCACACCATTTGGGATAGGAATCTCATCCAAATTCTAGCCCGACAACCATTACTGGCATGAAGGGGGGTATGAGTGATTGATGAAAAGTTGAAATGCAGAAAATTGAATCTAAACTATCCTATCCTAGCTAGGAGAAATAAATATATTAAATGAACATATATTGATGTCACTAATACATGTATATAACCCCTACATAGTTAGTTGTATAAATGCATGCACGAAAAATTCTGTTGTAATAACACATTCATGTCTATCCATTTACCATCTCAGAACATAAATAACATAGAAGAACAGGTATTGTAAAATACACAACATTCATATAAGAAAATTCTATAAAATGAACAGTGTAACCTTACAACATTCACAATAACTAGAAGTCCATTGGAAGTAGTTCACAGTGAACATTGATCAAAAAATGTTTCCTCTCCATCAAAATGGCCTTTAGGACTTCTTGCTATTAAGATATTAGAAAAATAGTTATCCAAAATTACAGAATGAAAGAGCCTCTTCTAAGTGGGGACTCTTTGGCATGTATAGCTGAGTTTGGTAATTGTTTATTAGGACTTCTTGAATTCTCAAGTAATAGTTACAAACTCTTGACCTCCCCTATTTTGTTTTCTTCCTACTTTACAAAAAGAAGACTGAAATCTACAACTCAAATTTTATTTCATTATTTCTCCTTGTCCTTATATCTAATGTATGTTGTCCATACTTATGGTAAGTTGAAATTGATATTATTTTGTGGAACAAGAGAGATTCCAAAGCAAATTCATGGGCTATTGAATTTTGCAATAGGGTTTGCATGTCCCTTTTTAGAATGTCTAGGAAAGAGCGAATTAGAATCTAAGAATTTGTGGGTTTTATTAGATGTTCATTATGGCATTGGTTATCCTCTACSGGATCCATGCARCTAGTTCTCTGGAACTCATCGCCTCTTCTAGTTTTTCCTATATTTTTTCATCTATCTTGGGTTCACCCAACTCACCAATTTGTGGCAAGTGGCATTTGATTGATAGTATGATGGCTGCCTTTTRGAGCCTTCTGCATATACCAAGGGAATTCTTCAAATCCCTTTCAAATCTTTCTCCTATTTGTTGAYAATTAGAAAGAGTAGAATAATGTAATTCTCTTTCCCAGCTAGTCATCATTGGGAGGACTTTGAGGGCATTTGGGTTGTCTTCTTTCCATTTTATCCTCTCGTCCAAGCTCATTTTGATCCTAACAAAATCAATGTTCTTGGTCTTGGTTTTGTCCAATTGTGTTAGGATTTGAGCAACTTTCTTCTGAAACTACTRCACTTTAGTATAAATTTGTTTGGTCATGTTATAAAATTATTTCCTTACTTCTTCGACACTTATCTTGAACTCCTAGATGTTGGTTCTATCACCCTTGTAAATGTTTACCTCTTCTTCCAGGATCCCTATTCTTTCTTTATACTCTTTGATCTCCTACACCATCTTGTTAAGGTTTTTCTATGATGTCTGCGTAAGAGCCAAGTCAACTGAAGCAATGGCCAAGGGATATTTCATGATATTCTAAACCATAACCTTCTCTGTAGTGACTGAAAGTGGAGCAAATTCGGAGATAGGAAATCTTATGATGCTTTGATGTACAATCTTTCTTGAATCTTTATCAAATCTAAAGGAGTTCATATTTTCCACTTTTTGGGTCTTTGATGGTGTGAATGCCTCTATTTCCAATTCTCCTAGGGGAAAGTGTCCTCCAATTAGAGGTGCACCTAAAGATGTTCCTAGTATGTCAATGTCCATTGGGTATGTGTCTTGTGCTTCTTCCTGTGCTTTCTTATTTTCTTTTTCTTTTCTCTTCTTTTCTTCCTCTTCTCTATATTCTTTTTCTTTTTCTCTTTGAGATATCTTTATTTTTCTCTTTGTTCTTCCTCCCTTATTTTCCTTTATTATTTTGTTGTTGTTTCCTCTACTTCCTTTCTTATCTAATCTACTTCTATTGCCGCTACTATCTCTTCCCTTCTTCTCTTTTGTTATGCTTCATTCGTTGCCTTGTTTTCTACTTCCAATTTCTTTCTTCTTTCTTATTTATCTTTGGCTTATCTTTAGTCTTGTACCTTGCCTTTATGTTGGTATCTATATCCCCTCCTAAAGATCACATCATCATAATTCCTTTCTCTTATGTGAATTTCCTCTTCTTCCCAGGATTCAAACTCGTAGCTTCACCTATACTTGCAGGTCTGGCAATGTTTTTTGATGGTCTTCACGGGTTGTGCATGTGGAATAATTCTTCTCCAAAGTGGAAGGTGGACAGGGTGTTAGCCTCAACCAATGCCTCATTAACATATTTGAAACAATAATCACCCACCCAAAGGGTTAGTGGTGGTTGAATCATATTTTTATCTATGTTCATGGCTGCACCTACCCTAGTTACTAGGGTATAATATGTTATTTCCTGCAAAACAAGTTTTTTAGGAATAAACCTAGGGAGTAGGTGAGGGGATTCAGTGGCATCATATACTCTGATGTAGGTGTTATGCTCCATCAAGTACCAATCCCCTACCTAGCCTACTATAGTCATATATTTATCAATCATACAGGGCACAGGGGCACAAAAAAGTACTTGAAATAGAGGAATAAGAAATATCTCATATATTTTTTGGTAGTTTACATAGTACTTTTACCCCCGGAGGTCTTTGCAGTAGAAGTGGATGAGGATATCACCCAGTTTCCAGGCCCAACCCATCTCTGGGTAAGCATGGATTATGCACATTACATCCAATAGATAAGATTCCATGTGAAAACTTAGGCACTTCCCAGGAGCCATGTGCTTTGTCCTTGATATTGCCTCTGCAATGTAGAGAATAAAATGCCATCCCAATTGAATACCTATCCAATAGTGGTGATGGAGTGTATCATGGGTATCCATGATACCCTAAGTTTTTGAGTGTTTGGTTCTCCATATAGTCTACATAACATTACTACCTCATATTGGTAGGGAGACTTGAGTAGATTGGTTGGATAGTCATCCAATGCTCTCATCTTAAATTTATTTCCTAGAGCCCACCAATCTCTCATTATGTCTTTGGGTTTTAGGGAAAATTCCTTCACCCAATTATCATCTAGTGAAATTTTTTCAGTCAACAATTGGTAACATGCTCAGAGCACTGATGGTTGGAAGGTGGACCTAGGTGTTCCTTCTACACTAACTATCTATCTGTTGTCTACATTGGTGTCTCTGATGATCCACGACATTTCTTTGGCACAAGGGAATATTGTTGAATGTGTAATTATCATATGAAATCTAGAGTGCATGATGATTTTATACTTTTCTTGGTATGGATCTCCTTTTGGTAGTTATGGGAAGGTCTAGTTGGTAAAAATATGATATATTTCACCCCAATGGAATGAGGTATCCTTGTCGATGACACACAGGGTGTCATTGTATACAAGATGTGTGGTGTATATTTCCTCCTCTTCTTATTCCTTCCCCGATGACACCTCAATAACAGGATCCCTGTCACTTTTTCTTTGGTATGTTTCCATGATTGGTCATATGGACAACCCATGTTATTAACAACAAAAAATATTATTTTGGTTAGCACATATAAAATCAAATCAGGAAATAAAATATATGATAATCGTTGAAGCAAATAACCTTATCTGTAAATTCTAGGTACAATGTCCATGATAATCCTAAAATTGAGGGGAAGAGATTCCAAGGTACAATTATGAAAATCCTTGGTCACTATCCTTGAATCAAAGAACTAGGCTTGAAACCTGCTAACTAAGCAGTGAGGCCACGACTGCGGGTTTCGAGGAGTGTTGGTTGCATTTTTTTAATAGGACATTAACAATTTCAATTGGCGAGTGGTCCTTTTATGGAAGAAGAGATGGATATGACCGCACATGGAGCAGTTAAAACATGGCCCACGGCTCGATTCTAAAGAAGGTTTCTCAATTTATTAAAGAGCGTAACCCTCCCGTGAGATCAATGGTTTTAAAAAGGCACGGTGGTAGGTTAGTCGACAAAGGGGGGGAATTTGGTTGTATAGTATGTCTATGTGGAAAAGAGAGGAAAACCCTCCCATGAATGGCTCGAACAATAGGAAAAAGAGGGGCAGAACAATATTTTGAATTCCTTTGTGTAGACCTAATGGGGAAAGGGACCGAAATCATTGAATGATTTTTTTTCTTGTGTGATTCTACCCTTCCCACCCCACACCCTTGATTTCACTTTAAACAATTTTCTTACTCATAATTTCATCTAAATGATTTCCCTTTTAACTATTCAAAACAGGGTGCACACACTTATAAACAGGATTTCAATGTACATACCTGTTAACCCATGAGTGAGGTGGATGAAAAGGGGGGTCACATAGGTGACAATGTGGGTATCCTTGTGCTCTCGACAAATCCTAGGTGAACGTTGTTCTTTGACATCATAAAAGTGTATAATGGTGTATGGAATGGAGTTTTGGGGTTTATATAATCGTTTGGGTGAGGAAAATGATCAAGCTAATTATAAGGTCACTTTAAGTTGTGTCAGTTCATCCCACACATGCGGGTTCAAGAGCATGGTGTCTACCGTATCAACAATCAGATGTTTTTCCATCACCAGTGTATCGACAAGAAAAGGAGATCTTTTTTTGACATATCAACGTCAAAGAAAGATATTGAATTGCTAACGTATTGAAGAGAGAAGTGAATCTTATGTCAATGTATCGACAAAGAAAGAATATGTTGGACCATCAACGTATCGGAAATTAAAGAAGATCTTCACCGATGTATCGACATTGAAGGAAAATATTAGATACCCGACATATCAACAAGGAAAGAGAATCTCTCGCCAGTGTATCGATGAAGAAAGTGGATGTCTCACTGATGTATCAATGAAGGAAGAAGATGATGGAATGCCAATGTATCGATGAAGAAATAGAATCTTCCATTGATGTATCAACAAAGGAAGGAAATGTCTCACCTATGTTTCGACGAAGAAGGAAAATGTTGAACCATCGATGTATCGACACAAAAATAAAATCTCCCACTGGTGTATTGATGGAGAAAGTGGATCTTTTGTTGATGTATCGGTGAAGGGAGAAAATGTTTGAGTGTCTATGTATTGGCACAGAACGTGAATATTCCACTGATATGTTATCTATTGATGAGAAATGTGAATCTTCCACTGACATGATGTGTATCAACGAGCAATGTGAATCTTCGGCTGACATGATGTGTATTAATGAGCAATGGAAATCTTCACTTCAAATTTCATTTGATCTGGTGACAAGGTAAATCTAGAGATAATATCTTGAAGGAAATTTACAAGTGCAATGGACTAAGATTTGATCTGAAAAGGGGCTTGAAAGTTTGAGAGAAACAAAGGTAGGGGGGCACCATGATTCCTTTACTTAGAAAAAGGGAATCAAATGAAATATGAAGAAATTATGGGGAGGGGTTATTTCTAAAACAACAATTGGCGAGACATGGGATGGAGTCATGAATATCTGCACCACATAGTATTAATATAAAACTAATTCCAGACACCAAAAGTTTTACTTCAAGAAGTAGCAAAGAAAATTCTTAGTAGGTCCCAATGAACTTTGAAATTTGATAGGAGACAAGTAAGAATTTATACTTGGTTTGAAATGGTTCTTGGTTACATTCCAAAATAATTTAAATACAACTTCATTTCCTTGGGCTTAACTATCCCAAGAGACAAGTGCAATGTCATAGGGTAGTCATACATCATGAATGATGAAAGTTCAGGTTAATTGTTACATATCTTTGGTGTTTCTCCATTGTCTTCAAACTTCCATAGCCCTGACAGAGTCACCCCAACATCACAAGCCTATCTCCACTACCAATAGGTGTTCATATCCCCGACAAAGATACCTCCATGTTCTGCATGATTTGAAATGCCTTTCCCAAGCCTTTACCTTTAAACATATTTTCCTCTTTCTTTTATTGTTAGAGGGAGGTGGGTGTGGGATTTTAGTCTTCCCTTAAACGCATGTGGGATGACACATGTTTGTGATATTTTCTTAGATATGCATGTTTATAGTTAAGCTACCTCCTTGTGCAGTATGCCTTGAAACACTCCATATGCTTCCTGGTCTAAACATCATCCATTTAGTTAAGTGTGAGTTCATAGGTCTCTTTGAACGTGACCAATTAATTATCTTTGACCATGTTTTGAGATTTTAATGCTTGTCTGTTTCTTTAGTAGTGTTCCTCTATAGAGTTTGAGTCGTGAATTCTAGATTGAGGTAATCATAGAAACACGAGAATAATTAATGACTTGTCTCAATGTTAGAAGCATATTTCCATAACCATGAGTCACTGTATGCCATGTCATTGTAACAATTGAATGTTATAAACGATGATCTATTTCTAAAGAGAAGTAATCAAAATGGAATTGGGGAGAGATTGATATTTAAAATGGTTCTCAAAAACAAAATCTTAATCGAACAAACAAAGGAAAAAAATAAGAAAAAGTGGAATACAAAGGAAAGCTAAGGAATCTAGGAAAGAAGGAAATGAGAGATAAAACCCATTATTTATGTACAAGTCAACTATCTTTGGACAATTAACCGAGTATGTTTTTAGGACTTGGCCATTGACAATAAGGAGGTATACTTATCCTTTGAGGTTCTGCAATCCATATGTGTCTAAGCCAATATTTTCTTTAACCAGATAAGGACCAAGCCACAATTGTTGGAACTTGGAATGCTTCCCTTTGTCTTCGTGTCGCTTATCCCATTTCAAAAATAGGTCACCTATTTGAAAATCCTTATCCTCGATATATTTATTATCAAACCATTTATTTTGTATCTGTTGATGCACACCTACTTTTTTCTTTGATTTCCCTCTTTCTTCTTCTAGCTTGAACAATCTACTCTTCTTTGAATGGCTAGGCATTTTTTCCCACGTGATTGTTGGGATAGTTGAAGAGAAGGAAATAACACATTTGGGGGAAGTATGGCTTCTTTCCCATAAACAAGGAAATAAGGGGATGTTCCTATGGAAGCTTTGGGTGTCACCCTATCTTCCCATAGAGAATTTGGTAGAGTATTGTGCCAATTTTTCTGTTGATCAATTATAGTTCACTTTAGGATACAGACCAAGTTTTTGTTAGTAGCCACACCATTTCCCTGAGGGTAATAGTTAGATGTGTATCTTAAAATAATTCCTTTTTTAAAAGAAAACTTAGTTAATTTTAAGGAACAAAAGTATGTGGCATTATAAAAAAAAAGAGTAGTGGGTACTCCAAACCTAGTGATGAGGTCTTGTTCTAAGGAATTGATCACTACATCTTCATTTACCTTTGTCAATGGTGTTTCTTCTGTCCATCGTGTAAAATAATCAGTAGTAGTTAGGATGTAATTTTACTACTTCGAGGAATGAGGATTGATCTCCCCAATGATGTCAAACCCTCATTGTTCAAATGGTTCTTCAACAATTATAGGTTTCAATGGGATTGCAGCTCTTATTTCTCGTCTGGAAAATTTCTAACATACTTTACATATCATGGCATAATCATTTGAGTATTTTAAGACTGTAGGCCAATAGTATCCTACCCTCATAATTTTATGGGTTGTAGTCTCTCCAACAAAATGTCCTCTTACTATCCCATCATGTGTCTCTCTGAGAACTCTATCTTCATATTTTTTCTTCGAGCATGGAAGGAGAACATTATCGTAGTTTCTTCTGAAAATTATTCCATCGATGAGTTGATAATGTGACGATTTGAGCCTTAGGGATCTCCTTTGTTTGGAATTCATTGTTGGATTACTGAGAGGGGGGTGAATCAATAATAGCGTAATTATAATCCTTTTTCTTCAAATGTTATATCAATGTAGAATTATTATCCAATAATGAGCAGTAAGAAATAAACAATCACACACATACACAGTACACTAGTGTTTTA
>ML779928.1:63351-80863 GCA_009831015.1 Picea engelmannii | reverse complement strand
CAAAATGATATGATATATAAAGCTTCCAAAAACAATATCATATGCTTGATGTATGTCCCCAAAAATGTATCAAGTGTCTAATAACAATGTCATAATACAAATTAAAATATGTGGGGTATTTATTTTTGAAAAACTCTCCTCTTTCCTTTATACCTTCTGAAACATCTAGTCTAAGATTGAGCAAGTCTTCATAATAAGACTTTTTGTCATCTAGATTAACTATTTCAAGGTGCATGTCACTGACAATAATCTATCTTTTGTCATTGTCTACTTTTGTTTATTATTGTTTGGAATGTATAGAAGAGGATCAGGATGCCTTGGAGTTAGGAGAGGTATCATGATTCCTTCCTTTGTCTATCCGGAGGCCACAGGGAGGCACTTTGTAATCTTTAGGATGTGAATGGGCCATGTAGGAAGTCGATGCAACATGTGGTACTGAATGAAGAGGAGGGGGAGGACGAGGAGGACGAGGAGGATTATCAGGCCATTGAGAAATACCAGTGGGAGTATTTACAGAGTTATTATCCCAATTTTCATTAATTGGATGGACAAGGGGCTCACTAGGAAAGTCTACAATGTTGGAATGTGGCTACAAAAGAGCACTATGAGGAGCTAGGGGTTGAGGCAATATGGGCTATCCACCAAGGTTCAAGTACCTAGTTTGTACCAGCTGATTAAATTCCTATGAATCAAAATCAAACTAAATGGAAAACCTCATTCTCTTGCACCTCCCTTGTTGCCAAAATACATTTGGAATTCTTCCTCTTCTCCCTCTATTTCCTCCTCTATTACTCTCTCGGGTGAAAAATCTCATCTAATTTCCATCATCATTTCAATTAGTGAAAAATTATTAATTAAAATACAAGACACAACATGATAAACATCCATTATAACTGTGTTAAATATGATTTAGTAATGGCTCTGAGAATAGAACAATAATTCAAGCATAAAAGTGAGCAATGGAATAGGAATAATGTAATACAAGGAATAAAATCCATAACTCAATAGACACCCATCTTTAACTTACAAAATTTGAACTATATATTTCTTGTAAAATTATATGTCTATGAACAATATACATCTCTTTTGAACAAGGGAATGCATGTAAGTGAATTTATATAAGACATGGATAAATGATAAAGGGATGTATTTTGCATAAAGTGGTAGATAATGAAAGGAATGAATGAAAAATAATGTTCAATATCAACATTATTGAACATATCTTTTAGAGTTGTAAACTTTTTCCATTACAAAACCATAATACAATCAGCATGTAACTATTTTAAGAAAATCCCCAAGCTACTTCTCAAGTCAATCGTTATGCTTCACAAACCAATGTCTTCACCATATATTATATGCTAAAACTCTGTAAGAACATTTGTTTACAACAAGAAAATTACCATTCCCACTAAAAAAATATCAAGTTGTCCATACATTATCAATAGATATGGGAGTAATGTAAAAGCCATATATACAAGTTTGCAATAGCTCCAACAAATTTCTAACAAATTCTCTTAAAATTCTTCTTCTATACTTCTTTGTTGTATAAGGAAATTCAACATACCCTTTTATTACATAAACATGGGGAAAAGATCATGGAATAAGGAAATATAAATGATTGGGATAAAAGGGAAACACTGTATAAAAAGTGATATAAATAATGAGGGGGGAAATGTAAAGTTTATGCAATAAAATCAAAACTTTAACTTAGCTGACATGTCATTGAAACTCATTTCCATTGCCCAACTAACTACCATTCATTAACTAGGGTCAACTCAAACTCCACATCATATCAAAACACTGCATAAATGGTAAACCAAAAATTTCCATACAAACTTGACTTATACCAACTACTTTGGCCCATTTCATAAAATCGTTACCATTTGTGAACAAAGAAAAATTGGGTATGCAAGTCAATCAACAATTGAACTGAAACAATGGGTTTATTCTTGTAGCCAAGGAGAAAACAAATGACACTTGGCCATAATCTTTCAAAGAGGAAGGTTAATGTTGAGCATGTAATGTGATTTTTCCTTTAGAAAACCCCAAATGATGATACTCATTGCTCTGATATGTAGGTCAAGGATTTTGACAAAGTCAAACTAAATGTGAGAGCTAAAAAAATGGACACATCTTGTATCAATAATGCATCCAAATAAATTCATTCACAATATAGAACCATTTAAACAAAGGGTAAGACAAGTGTTGGGCATACAACACATTCTTTCCAATAACAAATAGAAAGATATCACTGATTTAGACTTAAAATAAGTTCGAGTTCAAACCCCCAACAAGCCTGTGAATGTGCTAACAACAATAGTGATGGATTCAACCCATTTTCTTATCACCCCCTTTCTTTTAAAAAATAAAACATTTTCCAGGAATACACACACAATGGAAAATGATAGTAAGAACCAAAGAATAGAAATATGTATACAAGAGGATAAAAACCATAATCATTCTTGTACACTGAAAACCCACGAATAACATTTTGCATTAACCAATTGCTAAAACAATTTATCTTTCCAAACGATTTATTATGAGCGAAAGACGGGGAGAGGAAAAACTTTCACACTCATTACCATCTAACCAAACCCAAAACTACTTCATTTAATAACAAAATTACTTGCAAAAGATGTTCAAACGTTTACGAGTACTTACCTTGTCATAGTAGTCACTTTATACCATCTCTAAGGGTCGATATGGTTGTAGCAACGAACAAGAGGGTCAGTTTGATGAGACGAGGTGAATCTCCTTCTTCACAATCGAAAACCAAAACCAAATGATGAGAACCCTAACCTAACAAAGGTGGTAAAGTGTGGGCCTGACAACATTAATGCCCACGTCCTCTCGACTTGAATGCATGGCCAACTCATCAATCACATATGTTGATATTCGACCCCATATCAACTATTCAAAATATGTCATATCAAGGAGCATATTCATATGAATATTTCCAAATCTAGTCCTTAACTTATATCCAACCCATATCAAATGTTACGAACAAATCAAATGATATCAACCCTCATACTTTTTCCATGTATTCACTATATCAACCACTTGATCCATATTATTTGCATTTTCTTTATAACATATATATGTTATGTTTAAAACCAAAACCACAACTCCATATAACTCTTCACAATTTTATGCCACTCAAAACTTCAAGCTCATTATACTTTGCATACCATGGTAAGTATGAGCATTAAAACTTTAAACTTTTAATTCATTAGGCATATAATCATGTAAGAAAACAAAGGACCATAACCTCTTGTGAATAGATAATTTTGTGGATATCATGCTCAATGCTACCATAATGATTGAGAAGAAAACCAAGTACCTTTGTAATGCAATTTCAATCACAAGTTTTATGCCTTTTAAAACTGCCACACATCATACTTGCTAGCTACAAGTTTTGTATGAGATATACATTTTGTATGAGCCTTTAATCCATGATCCAAATATATATGTATCTTTAAGACCATTCATTATCTTGCAGATATGTATTCATTCATAAATATCATAGGATGATAGGAATAATTAAACTATTGATTTTAAATGTCATATTTAAAATGATGCCTCAAAACTGAAACAAATACCATGCCAAAATGCTGAGAGAAAATGTCATGCTAGGAATTTATCATTCCATTGTTTTCTCCTAGGGGACCCCACCTATTATAGTTATTAATATTTTTAAAATATATATAGGCTTCACAACTCTTTGCGAGCTCTTATAGTAGGTGAAAAATCACGAGTCAAAAATGGGTACTCCACGGGGTAGTCTACTTTCAGTAGAATAGAACTCATAATATCAAGTTTCATTTTTTTTAATTTTACTTTGTTGATTGTCTCTTATTCTCAGAAAATGACGTTTCAACAAAATTTAATCAAAACTTTAAGTATGTGCATAGTGAATACACTCAGGGAAGGGAAGAATGGGAAAGAAGAAAATAGGGAAGAGTTGTAACAATCAAATTACAGCTAGGTAATTTAGTTGATTTGACAAATACTCAGAAAATAACATTGCAGACAAGAAAAATAATTGATCTATCTTTTGATGTTTGTATTCTTCATCCTTCAAGTTAAATTAAACAAAAGTTTTACAAACCAATGAAAAGTATTGTAACTTGATTGATCTAGTTGCTTGACTAAAATCTTTGAAATCAAACTCCAATAAAAGAAAAGAAAAAAAAAATGAAAATAAGAAAAACAAATTGATGTACAAACCAAAATCAAATATATACAAGAAGCATTGCATATATAATCGATAAAAATCAACTAGGTTCAACATAGTGTTTCATATGTGAACCATTATTCATATAGGAAAATAATCAACCATCTTTGTCTTTGATTAAATAAGAATTATTTCCAACAAT
The DNA here is from genome assembly GCA_009831015.1 of Picea engelmannii. Taxonomy (NCBI): domain Eukaryota; kingdom Viridiplantae; phylum Streptophyta; class Pinopsida; order Pinales; family Pinaceae; genus Picea; species Picea engelmannii. Next base: position 76,487 of record ML779928.1, on the reverse strand, counting down.
AGAAGCAATTATGTAAGGACCTAGCCATAATTTTTGAAACTTTGAATGCTTACCTTTATCAACATGTGCAGTATCCCATAAAATTACTTTTTCACTAGATGCAAAAGTAACTAATTTATCCCTCTTATGAAAATATTTTTTAACAGTTTGTTGTCTTTTTTTAAGGTTATCAAGAGCATAGCTTCTTTTTTCCTCTAAAGCCAACAAAGCATGTAATATTTGAGGGACATCCATAGAGTTTAACTCTTATACCTATTAGGCCAATATGAGAGAAGTAAGTTCAAGTTCAACAAGCATGATAGCTCATTGGCCATATAAAAATTGAAAAGGAGTATGGTCTATACTTGTTTTCATGGTGGTACGATCTACCCATAATGCACAAGTCATTAAGGTGTTCCACTAGTGAGGTTTGTCATTAATGATCCTCTTGAGAATTTCAACCACATTTTTATTCGTTGATTCAACTTGCCCATTTCCCTGAGGGTAATATGTCGATGAAGTGAAATGTTTCATTCCAAATTTATTAATAAATTGGGTATACTTTCTAGATATGAATCTTGGTCTCTTATCGAAAATCATCTCAATTGGAATACCAAAACGAGAAAATATATTTATTTCTAGAAAGGAGATAATTTGTTCATCTTGTGCATGCTTAAGAGGAATTGCTTCAGTCCACTTCATAAAGTAGTTTGTAGCAGCTAGAATAAAAACATGACCTACAGAAGATGAAGGATTGATTAGTCCAATGAAGTCTAATCCCCATTTAGAGAAAGTAAAACCAGGTAAGACTAGTTGTAAAGGCATAGCAGAGAATTTTTCCCTAAAAAATTACATGGATCCCTTAAGACAGAAGGCCAATAGTAACGAGTTCTTAAAATTTTATGTGAAGTGGATTTGGCAGTAAAGTTTCCACCAATATGAATATCAAAATTTTCTAATCCATGAATTTCTTTCTAAATCATTTGGGTTGTTGTATCATCGACACAACATAACAACAAACCATTAGAAGTCCTGCAGAAGAGTGAAGTATTCAAGATTAGATATTTTTAGGCCTCAAATCGATTCCTTCTTCGTTCATGGTGCTCAATATTATCAGGACATATCTCATATTGTAAATAATAAATTATGTCATGATACCATGGATGTGTTGCTAAATCAAGATTACCATATTCAATTAGAAATAGTGTAGACATGGCATCTTCACCATTTTCAAAAGAATATCTTGGTTCAAGATGTTGAGCCAGGTGTAGGGATAGATCACATCCCTTGATTGTATTAGAAGTTGTGATCATGAAATCATTTTCTTGAATTTTAGCAAGCCAATTGCAAGCTTTCCAGATAAGTGTGTTTGTGAAAGCAAAAAAATTATCGCAGGTAAAGGGACTTTTACCTAAGTATGCTTGCCTAAAATGAAATGTTGAAATTTATCAATAGCTTTAACCAGAGAAAATGGATGTTTTTCAATTAAAGTATACTTGAATTCATCATCAAATAGTCTTTGACTCGTGTAAGCTATTGGTTTCTCATTATTATGATCATGTTTCTGAAGAAGAATTACAGAAATATATTCTTTAGTTGCATTTGTGTGAATGATAAAATCTTTTTCAAAATCAAGCTTTGTCAATACTAGTGTAGAACCAATTGAATTTTTAATTTCTACAAAATCCTTTTCAATAGTAACATTCCAAGAAAAAGATCGATATTATTTAACATATTATGAATAAGTTTTACCGTTCTAGCAAAACAAGAATAAATATTCTAACGAAATTCATCTTACCCATGAATGATTGGATCACTTTCTTGGAAGATGGGGATTGAATATTTTGAATGGAAACAACTCTCTCTGAATCAATATTGATGTCTGATTTAGATACAATATATTGGAGGAGTTTTCCTATAGTGACACCAAAAATTGATTTTGTAGGATTCAATGACATACCAAATTTTCTACAACGAAAAAAAACTTGTTTAAGATTATCAAAATGATATTCTCGGGTTTTGGAATAAACAGTTAAATCATCAATACAAATTTGAATAATTTTACCGATTAGATAATCAATAGCTATTTGCATAGCTCGTTGGAAGGTAGCACATGCATTAATCAATCCAAAATGCATATGTTCATAAGAAAAGGTGCCCCAACGTGTAGTGGAGGTGTTTTTATACTTTTCAATCCTCTTGACATGAATTTGATTGTATCCTGAAAAACCATCAAGAAGTGACATCATTTGAGATCTTGCTACTTGTTGTAAAATCAATTCCATATTAGGAAGAGGAAAATTGTTTTTAACGCTTACCCTATTTAAGGCATGGAAATCAACACATAATCTAATATCCTTTTTTTTTTTTTGTATCGGGATGAGGTTTGATACCCATTCTGAAAAATTTACAAGAAAACTTATATGGGCATTTAATATTTTTTCAACCTCTTTCCTAACAGTTCCTTTCAATGTAGGATTTATTGGCCTTTGTCTCTGTCTTATTGGTTTTGCTTATTCTTTAATAGGAACTTCATGTTGTATTATACTAGGATAAAAAAACACGAAAATATTCATATGACCATGTAAAGACCTCACGGAATTCACATAATAAATCCATAAATTTATGTTTCTCTTGTTTTGAACATTGAAATCCAATGTTTAAGTTCTTTGGTTTTTCTTGAGTCCCAATGTTCACAGGAATGGTATTTCCTATCTTTCCTTTTTATTCCTCTTCTATGTTTTCCTTTTTATTGCTTACATCACTTGATGAGAAAGAACTTTCCAGAGGGGTTAATACCTTTGGGAATTTTTTATCCTCTATAGATATGATCTCTTTCATTTTCAAGGGATCATTATGAAAAAAGGCACATATGCTTTCATCACCATGAAAAACTTGCTAGGATTCAACATTTTCCAGAAAATGAGGATGACATAAGAACATAAATGTACAATATGGCCTTTCAGGGAGTAATTGCCTTGTCGGTTGGCTACAAAAATAACTAATCTATCAACCATTAAATTCATATAGATCCTTATATGAGTAATATTGAAATATAGAAGATTATAAATCAACTACCAAATCTCTTTTGTGTATCTCTTTAACAATTTATTAGATGGGGTATAAATTCTCTTAACCAAATTTATGATAAGCTCAAAATCCCCAAATACAGAAAGATTATAACAACTTAGATTAAAATCATTTTCTATTCCAAGTATCAAGGCTTCAAAATCTATTACGTTATTAGTACATACAAATTCTAATATGTAAGAAAAATTGTGAATTTTTCCTATAGGTGAGTAAAGTACTACACCAACTCCATTTCCTTTAATAGAACATGCATAATCAAAGTGCACATGAAACATGCCATCTTCAAGGTAAGGAAGTTGTGCAGCAAAATTTATATATTCTTCTAAAAATATACATTATACACTGATATCCTTTTCCATATAATTTATATGTTGTTAAGGCACTCATTCAATGTATGGTGAGATTCGTCCTTCTTGGAAAACAATGATATTCTTACCATTTTTAAGAAGGGACATGTGTTTTCCATACAATGATATGTATCCACTAGTTAAATCTTGCTAGTTTCTTCCTAAAATAATAGAACAGTTGTTAACTGGCATATCAATGACTTGAATATTGTAAGTGGTTCTGATTTTAGGATGTGAACACAATACCAAAGTTACATATTTGATTTCACCAATGGTAGCATGTTGTTGACTATTGTATGACAACATACTTTTCAATTTTTCGTCAATGCATGAAAGACATAATTATTCCATAATAATTGTAGACATAACGTTGGGACTAAATTCCCCATCAATTAGACAACAATGTGCAATCTTATCCATAATCTTTTTTTTTAATAGAAACGGGTAGGATTTTATTCAAAAAGAGGCTGCAACAAAGATAAAACAGAAAAAAAAGATACAAGGAGTTCATGAGACTAAAAGCATATTGTTGTGAAGAGAAAATAATTTGATGTTCTTCAACCTTCCATTGCATATAGAGGGAAAAAATGACACTTTCTTATTTCTAATACCAAATTGTTGAGAACATGAATAGATTATGACAATTTGGTTCAAAGGTTTACACAGAAACAAAACATTATTATTTGAGACTTTGTCAACCCCTCATGGTTGTCAACAAGGACTAAGAATATCAAATGGAACCGAGCTATAATTTTGTTCATATCCATGAGTTACTTGATCCTTTTTAGACTTCCTTCCCCTTGTAAGAGGGGGGGAAAGGTTTGGTAAAAAAAAATTCAAAGCATTAGCAAAGGAAAAGGGTTTAGAGGGAACAGAATGGGACTTCACTTTTTGGAACTGAATTCCCTTGACCTGGAATTTTTTCTATCACGTTCGAATTTGGAGCGTCCACTTCTTCCTCCTATGACTCCTCACAATATTCACCATCTTCTTCCTCAGTCTCCGCACTATTGTCTCCATATTTTTCCTCAGCTTCCCGTATGTCATCATCTTATTATTTGGTTGAATCATCTTCCTTCTTGTCTTATTTTTGGATGATTATTGGCACCTCTTGAGGGCTATCAGAACCATTGGAAGAGTGAGTTCCTAGGTTTGTCCCCTGTTCATCGGTATTTTCTGCATCACCTATATTTTCACGGGCTCCAAACTCATTATTTTTCAAACTCTCCTAAGTTTTTCTTGGTTGTTGTGGATGGTATGGCCCCTTACACTGCATATTCCTACATTTTCTTTTGATTGTTTTAAAATCATGTTCTTTTATTGGGGGAGGATTTGATTGCTTCAACTTTGGACAATTTTTGGCAAAGTGCCCATGGTCATGATAAATGTGGCACTTGAATGGAATATGCTCATAGTAAAGAGGTTGTCTAAATATCCATTCAATGATTTTGATTTGCACTGCCTCTAGAAAACCCTTCTCCAAATCCACTTCCACACATATTTGTGCACAAGAGAACTAATTTCCTTTTGGCTATGCTTGGTCAATGTATCTACCCAATTTATTCTCGATAGCTATGAAATAGTTTTCTTCCCAGAAAATTAAAGGAATCCTTACCCACAACGGGGCTTCCAAGACCTCATGTTCTGGATTGAAATCTAAAGTACATGGGGAGAGAAACATTCCCCTAGAACCCATAAAATATGTACTAAAGCGAAATATTATATCCCTCTCTGATTTGCTGAAAAATGTAAAAATAAATAACCCCGACCTATAGGAAAATATCTTATCATACCTTTGACCTTACAACACCAATGCTTCGACACCCAATATTTTGTAGCTTTCATACTTGGCCATAGACTAGTAAAATTTCCAACCAGAGCATGTTCACCGTAAAAGAGAGTTGATCTTCGATATTATGGGGATGAGAACTCTGGATGCATAATATCTTTAGATCATTTGATGAATCGACTGGATTGACTCATTGAGGTGAATTTGTTTTTGGGGGTTTCAAAGATTGAACCATAAAACAAAATTATTTAATGTCATTTGAGATTTTAGGACCCATATTAAAGGATCAGATCAACAAAACCTGTAAAAAATGAAAAAGGTGGTAGACCTTCAGATAGACCATACACAACTAAAGAGCGGCTTGGAAATCCCATGCAGGCCACATGCACCAAAATTTCTAAAGCAAGCAACTGTGAAATGAACTAGTGCAGGAATCGACTAGGGTAAACCCCAGCCATGGAGGGAACACCTACAAAATTTGACATTTTATTAGATGTGCACCAATCAGGAAACGAACTCGGGTCAGTACTGTTAACATAAAATTCAATCTTATCCATAATCTTTACTGAAACATAAAAATGAGGTATTTTTTACATAATTCCTAGGATTATATCCACCTAATCTATTATATGAAAGTCTTCTTCATCTTGTTCTTTGGTCAAACTGGAAATAATAGAAGATTTACCTTCCATAAAATATTTCAAATGTTTTTTTTTTTATTCAGGAACAATTACCATGTCTGATAAAGAGGCATATACTTTAATGTTGGCCAATTGTTTCAAAATATTATATTTTGATGAAGAATATGAGGTTGGAATTACCTCGGGACTCTAAGTATTCCTTGTGATTTGAGGATTGGTTTGATGGGATGATGTACTTGGAGAAAAAAGTGGTTTTAGGAGGATCACTTTTGTTCTTGTTCTGATAAGATTTATTCCAAGTATCAACCATCATTACATCCTCTTCAGGGGCCCAATCTAAGGCTGCAATTGGGGTATCATATATTTTGCAAAATATATGTTCTCTTACATTGTTTCTAATCTCACGAGTGTTTTAATCATGATTTTCTTCACAGAAATTACACCAAGCTCTTAAGATTATTTAATTAGGTTGAAAACTTTGAGTCGGATTTCTCAAGGAAGCTTGTGAGGAAGTTTTTGTAGAAGTATAAGTGACACCCTTTCTCTCAAAACCAATCATTTTGTTACTCATATCTTGTACAAGCTGCAATACATTTGACATATCAGTTTGTTTGACATAATATTAGCAAGGGAGACTTGTTCTTGTTAACTATTCTTCAAACTCTAAATAGGTGTGTAGTGTGGATCCCACTCTATTAGCATTCTTCTCTTCTAATCTATGGTGATACGAAGATGGTAATGCATTGTAATAATTCATTAAAGAAAATTGATTGTGTGGTCGAATCATTTCCAGGATTTGATTATATAATTTAGTGAAATGTAAGTTAAAATACTTGATTGTTTCACCCTTGTTATAAACAAGATTATTGTAATGTCTCAACAAATCTGTTGGAATTTGAAGTTTTTTATAAGTGTATTTAAACCAATAAGATAATTAAACCCAAGTCGAAAATACTTTAGGAGGTAATTTGAAGAAATCAACAACATCCTTTCCTTTTAAAGAATTAACAAATAATCACATACATGTATCATTGTCATTTTCCCTTATGTTATGACATGCATTAGAAAACACAACTAAATGTTCATTGACAGAGATGGTTCCACTGCCAGATAAGTTAGGAAAATGATCTTCAAACTTCAGAAGAGGATTGGTAGTTGGATTCATATTTAAATGAGAGGATACATACAAGGTGTAGTGTTATGATCCTCTTTAAATTGGAATAAACCATACTGCTTGATCACCTCTGTATGGTTTGTGGTTGATTGGATAGGATTAAAGTAACTATACATGCTTTCGATTAATGATGAGGAAGAATCATGTGAGGAAGTAGGTCCGCTAGTAGTATCGAAGCCACTGGAAGAAGTCATTCTCATTTTCTTGGGAGAGAAATATATTGAAAAACTTGAAACCTCAGTCTAAAAATCAAATAGGGATTGTCAAAGCCTAGGCTAAAGGTTTTCTAGGATTGCCTTCCCTCTTCCAATTTCAAATAAGGGATCAAAATCGATAGATTCACCTCTTTTTCATCTTGATGAATGAGATTGAGTGGTCATAAGACAACCTTATAATGAAGAGGCTAATTAGGAGCTTGCCTTTGAATGGATTCTCTTTTCTCTTGGATTTCAGTATCATGAGCAATAACTTCCCAAGAACATTCAAGATCTTTACAGGAGATGGTTGTTTCCAAGAAAAAATAGAAGAGGCTTGAAGTAATGCTTCTTTGGTCAGGGAGATGAAACCTTATGTTTGGTTTTTCAGGGGTAGGCAAAGCCATTAAACCAGAAAAAGAAAAGAACAAGATAGTAAAGAAAACTCCCTAGTATGTTCGCCAAATAAATGTTGATGCAAGGAATGGAAAAATCCTTACTCAATTTTTTTTTAATCTCCTCAGGCTAAGTGACATAGATAGGATTATAACCCTAGGTTTATATCCTTTCAAAACTCATGATCATACCTCGAAAAATATGATTCTTGGATTTGATGCTATTTTATAAATATGTAATTTTTATATGTGTTTTATTTCAAATAAACTGAAGTAAGTAAAAAAGTGTACTTTCAAATTGAACGAATTTATGTAAACATGTAAATAAGAAAAATATGAAATAAGTAAATAAAAAAATACAAAAAGTCACGTAAGTGAGAAGAAATCAACAAATCTTTTATTTAATATCAATCTGAGTTACAACGAAGACTATCTCTTCAAGTCCATGCGAGGAATTGGAACATTATAATTCTTATAATTCCAATATGTTATTCGACTCATACATAGACAACTAGTGTAAAAAATTGAATACCAGAACAAAAAACTGAGTTGGATCAGTCCAACTTACAAGTGCATCATTGTTTTGATTTATGAAAAACTAGCATTATTTAAAATTGTTATTCCCCATTCCTAGGGATAACTAAGGAGATGATGTATAGAGTCCCACAAGTTGTATACATGGAGTACCGAGAGACAGAGCCCTTCACTCACCATGCATCACCATCTGATCGATGACAACAACATCCACCACACCCAGCTTGGACCACAGAGGAAGATAGATCTTGCTTCATGATATAATAAGTCTTGTGTCATGGTAAGTGCCATTTTAATAATTGAAGCACTTGAACATGTTGCAAAGGGTCCTTTCTTGATTTTGAAAATGCTTGCTTGGAAATTATGCATTTTGCCTCATTTCACCTTGATGGTTGACATGTTGTCCTAGTAAGTGGGTTACCCTTGGGAAAAGGATTTCTACTAAGGGGTCTCCTTCAAGAGTTGTCATACCATTCCCACACATACTTATCACTTTCCATACTTCTTCCCTTTCATTTCCCCATATTTTGGATTTTTGTTCATATTGACCCAAGAAGGGCTTGTACCTCATTTCATGGGAAGAAGGGGCTAAAGGCATGGATGTAGATTGTAACTACTATAAAAGAATAAGAAAGTAAACACAGAAAATGAGGACCATCAAAAGTTGGTCCAACTTAGCTCTACCTACTCAGTGCCCTCCCTGGTCCCAAATTGCAAATTCTAAAGCTTGAAAACCTTATAAAGGGGATTAAAAAAATACAAATAAATGAAAGAAAGGATTGGAAATATGGATTAAAATGGGTCTTGGAAAAATAACACCTAAATAGTTGGTAACTCAAGAGCAAGCACACCCTCTATAGTGGAACCCATAAATGAGGCAATATGAGACCTTGTATGTCAAGAAACCCCATGCCCAGAAGTAACACGCTCATACACCTCATGATTTTTACATGACTTAGAGAGGGTCCTCTTGGAAAACACTCCCTGAATTTGGAAATGATCTACCCAATAGGTCACTATGACAACCCTCCCATACTTAAATTTGGCAAGTTGTATAAGGTCTTTGAACATTTGTTTATTTTGAAAAGGGGGGATTTGATGCACATGTTTAGGCAGTTCTTTTATTAAATATGGATTACTTGGCATGATGCTTGTGGATTGTGGACCCTTGGAGGGCGTACTTGTTTGTGTTTGTAGGACCTTTCTAGGTGAAATCTTGATCGTGGAGGCACAAGGTTGCTTGGACCTTCATTGGGGCATGAAGACAACAGGTTGTATGATGCACCCCCTCCCCTCCCATTCAACACTTGGGAGGATGAACGTTGCATTTGGAGGAACTTGGATGTAACATCCCTCTCTTACGCGCACTGAGTGAACTTATTCTTTGAGGACACTTGCTTGCAAGTTGTTGGCGACGGAAGTCACTCCTGGATTGCTGCAGGAGCAGAGCCCGATGCCCATCAGTTTTTTATGTCACAGTAGTTTTTAATGGGTGATCAAATGGGTAGAGACTCGGGAAGATATCACTCAAACTCAGGGACTGGGTCCAACATGTGAGGAACAAAGGAGGTCTTGATCTAACTTCAGTCAGTGGGTTGATTTGAAGATGAGAAGGTTGAAGACTTTGTGAGAGGAGTGGACAAACGACCTTAGGCAACGGGCCTTTCAGTAATTTGTAGAAGAAAAACTCTGAATGAGAGATCCTCTAGTTCAGAGCTTCGGGAAACTGAAAGGGGGGACTTGACTGGATTCTCCAATTCCAAGTTGTTCAGTGCTAAGAAAATCACAGGGGCTGATTAGAAACAATGCGACTGTTACAATGATCAAACTCTACATCATCCTATAACAGTTACAACTCGAATGGATTCTCCAATTCTAAGCCGTTCTAATACAGTGTAAACAAAGATGCGAAAGAAAAACTGACATTCATAAGACAAGAAGTCTCAAGAGTCGCGACATAACCAGAAAAACAGTGCTTCATTAAAGTTTACCACTGGGAGCCTTGCTCAACCATCGATATCTTAAAAAATACAAAGACTGAGTTCATATACTCAGAGAAAATCGCCTAACAGAGGCGCGCCCAGTCGCTCAAGGCTTGGTGTCCTTTCATCCGAAATTGGACAGGTATTCTTTGTCGGACGCCACTTTAAATGCGCATGGATCCTATAGGGGGAGTTGCTGAACCATTAAGTGTTGAGCTAGCGTGTGCAGACCTCCTCCGGTGGGTCGAGGACTCGGCATGGCTTCTTCAGAAAAGTGGGTACACAGGACCCTCCCGAGCATACCTCTTGCCATATTATCCATATTTTACACTTAATTCTTGAGGAGAGGTTTCAACCACCCCTTCTCATCCTCATTTACTCCAGGCAAAAACTAGGATCGAGGTCAGATCAGATGGCACAGGGAGATCACGATCATCCTTTCAACGACTAGGCTCGACGCTCTCATCCCCTTTTTGCATAGCTCCTTTATTTCCCAAGTGACCACGGGCCGTGACCCTGTGTCTATTCCCAAAACACTTTCGGTGTTCGCGAATAAGAAGGAGATGATCCATGCTTCTTAAAATCACGATGAGAGAAACGCCGAGATGGCTTGAGTTGGCGCCACGCATCTCTCTAGATCTGATGGTTCTGAACTCTCCCGATGATGCTGTGAGCCAGGGTCCTGGATACTCCCGGCACCTCATGCATCGGGAAATGACGGAGTAGTTTCTTGCGCTTCGAATTCGCGATGGGTGAAAAGGTGGAGAGCCTAATCGCGCACCAGGTGGCTCCTGTGGATGAAGGGCTGAGGCTGCTTCGCGATACTGCGGGCCCAACTCTGGGCACTTTCGGCACTCTGGGGTTTGGGGTTTCGAGATGTGAGATGACGAGGGACTTTTGCCTTTCAAACTCCCGAATGCCGATATGTCAACTGGATCTCACACTATGTGTCGTTGGATTGGACGACCCAAATTTAGTCTTGAAATATAGGCGCTTTCTTTGACGCTATATATCGGTTAACTTGGTAGCCCTGATATACCGATGACCGTTGATCTGTCCTTATGGATGAATATGGGCCGTCGACAACATAAATTTTCCCTTTCACGTGCTTGGAAGCCTTAAAACAAGATTTTCCCATGCTGCTTTCGGGCGCTTCTCATGCACCTCGCAGACCCGAATACTCTTGTGCCTAGGACAAGAAATGTCGCTAACATTAGGCTCCATGGGGGATAGAGTCATCCCTGGGATTCTCTAAGGACTCTTTTTGCAGATCCAGTGGCTTGCTATTGGGCTATGGAGTCATTTATTAAGCTGAAAACAAAAAACAAAACACAATATTTCCAAAACAAAGAAGCCACCTACGGCTTACAAAAAACATTTTTTTAAGAAATGCCCATTTACTGGGCCATCAAAAACTTCTTCGCCTTCCAAATCCTGCAACCTGTAGGTGTTGTTTGAAAACACCTCAGAGATCTTGAGAGGCCCAAACCATAGGGCATCAAACTTATTGTGCTTGCCCCTATCTTGCCTGGGCGCATCCCATTTGAGCACCAGATCACCCAACTCGAAAACTTTCTTTTTTCTCTTTCTGTCAAAGGTTTTCTTGATCTTCTGCTGATGATGGTAGGCCCTGTTCATGGATTGTTCTCTGATCTACTGTACTTCCACCATCTAATGAATCCTTCTAATCATATGGTCATGCTCTCCTTCAAGGTCCTGGAGAAATTTTGCTACAGATAAAGCAAGCTGAGTAGGGAAAATAGCCTTTGTTCCATAAACAAGTTGGAAAGGTGAGATGCCCAGGGACTTCTTTGTTGTCACCTGGTCGGCCCATAGAGAAAATTTGAGCTTTGAATCCCAGGCCCTTTTATTGTCTTCCAATAATATTTTAATGAGCTTGATTAGACTTTTATTGGAAGACTCTGCCAATCCATTTCCTTGAGGATAATAGGGGGTAGAGTGGATCAGTGAAATCTCAAATTGTTCACAGAACTTGACCAAAGGCTCAGACTTGAAAGAGGCAGCATTGTTGGTGATGATTTTGCTGGGACAGCCGAGTCTGGATATGATATCCTCCAGGAAGTTGATAATTACTTTGTGAGAAGTACTCCTGGTAGGGGTAGCTTCTATCCACTTGGTGAAATAGTCTGTCGCAGTCAGGATCCATCTATGTTGGCTGCTTGAGGGAGGATGGATTTCTCCAATGAAGTCTAACCCCCACTGCTGAAAAGGTGTCGAAGCTACTATAGGCTTTAATGGCAGTGATCTGAGTTGTTGTTTTCCTAAAAACTTCTGGCATTTGATGCAAGCTATGATTTCTCTGCAGACATCAGCGAATAAAGTAGGCCAGTAATATCCAGCCCTGAGGATCTTATGAGTTGTTGTCTTCCAAAAATGATGCCCCCCGCAAAGGCCATTATGGAAATCAAATATAACCTTCTGGGCTTCTTGCGGGTCCAGACATCTTAAAAATACCCCTAAAGGGTCTCTCCAGTATAAGGCTTGGTCAATGAGACAATATCTGACCGCCTTGAGCTTTAAAGCTCTCGCCTTGCTTTTTCCCATTCCATCAGGAGGCTTCAATTCTTGCAAAAAATACAAGATATCCTTGTACCAGGTGCATGCTGCTAGTGATAAGGCACCCTAAGAATTCTTATTGGATGACTCAGCTTGCGGATTTTTTGAGCATGTGTTGATGTATCTAATCCCCAAGGCTTTGTAATTGGATTCAGCCAACAGCTTGGCTAAACCCTACCCCTTTATCAACTTGGTGGGCTTAATCTCCAGATCAAACTCTAGGATTTTGGCAATCCACTTCCCTCTTTTCCCATCCAAGTCAGGATGTATAAGGATGTCCTTCACAGAGGCTGAAGGAACATATGCTATCACCTTTGAGTGCAAGACATAGATCCTGAAAGCTTCGAGGGCCTTTACTAAGGCATAAGCCTACTTTTCCATGATTTCATACCTGATCTCTGCATCTCTTAATGCCTTGTTGAAGAAGGCAATGG